>CAUYON010113798.1:0-136253 GCA_963573935.1 Arctocebus calabarensis
CCGCAGTCTGAAATGAAGGTGCCATGGGGGTCACACTCCCGCTAGGCTCTGGGGAAGGATCCTTCCTTGCCTCTTGCTTCTGGAGGCTCCGGGTGTTCCTCGGCTATGGCTGCATCATTCCAATCTCTGCGTCTGTCCCCACGCTGCTTTCTCTTCTCTCCATGTGTCTCTCTTCTCTGTGTCTCTTATAAGGACTCCTGTCACTTGGTTTAGGGCCCACCTGCATAAACCAGATGATCTCATCTCAAGATCTTTAACTTAAACTCATCTACAAGACTCTTTGTTCAAATAAGCTTGCATTCATGGGTCATGGAGGGTTAAGATGTGGACATGTGTTTTGGGGGCTGCCATTTAACCCACGACACCAGTGGAGCTGCAGAGGAGTGAGCCAGGCAGAGACCGGGAGGGGCAAGGTTGGAGAGTGTGGCAGTATCTGGAGGCACCCCTGCCCCTAAATGGATGGCAAGACGGGGATCCTGTACTAACCTGCTAGCCATTTGCCAATTGCCCAGTTCCTACCACCCCCAGTAGCTTTCTGGAATTCTGCCTTTTCCTTGCTATCTCTTCCAGTCGATTGGAAGTGAGCCCACGGAGGACAAGGACTTCTCTGGCTATACACAGAACCCTTGTCTCCACTGACTTGGGGTCTGATAAGGCTTTCTGGTCTGTTCACATGGAGAGTCCAAAGTGGCCCAGCTTCTGTGGTTCCTGTCTGCAGATCTGTGGGGCAGGAGATGCTGCCAGGCTGGGGCTCTGTGGGTTTAAATCTACATCACCCCCACATCAACTCCGGGTATAGGGTACCGGGTAAAAGCCTTTGCTAATAATGATGATGATTTCTTCAATTTGTTAGCTATGTTTTTTTGTTTGTTTGTTTTTGTTTTTTTGCAGTTTTGACTGGGGCCTGGCTTGAACCCGTACCCCCAGTATATAGGGCCGGGCCCTACTCCTCGAGCCACAGGTTCCGCTCCAATTTGTTAACTATTTATCAGACGTTTCATATGTACAAACCTGTTTTAAGTAAAGGTACCAAGAGGAGGAAGCCAGAATTCTTGGCATAAGACACTTAGAGCATTATGGAAGGGAGGAACACACATGCAAGTAACTTTATTACTAGTACACGGGGCTGGGCTCCCTCCAGCCACAGTTTCTGGGAACTTGTGGGGACCAGTTTACAGCACATTAACTGCTTCCATTTCAATGGCTATGTCTCTAGTTCCCCTGCCTGAGATTTTTGTGGAGCACCAGAGGAGCTTGCTTGGGCTGATGCAGCAGCCAATGGGAAGTTCAGGGAGCTAATGTACCAGGAACAGCCTGGGACAGGAAGGATGGGGTTGGAGGATCAATGTTCCAGGCTCCCAGCCCTGCTGAGGTTCCTGAGATCATCTTGCAAGTAAATAACCAGAATCCAGATCCTTGCCTCAGGCTCTGCTTTCGGGAGAAACCGAAAGTATGACTCAAGGCAAAGTGTGACCTTCAAACAGCTTGCTAGGGAGTTAGGAAAGAAGGGGCAGGAAGTCTGTGGGAAGATGTTGGGAAACCTCTTGAAGGAAGTATAATTGGCTCTGGGTTTTGAAAGACATGTAGGAGTTTAAGAGGCAGTGAAGATGGGAAGAGGCAGGAAGAGCAGATAATGTGAGCAAAGAGAGAGGTCGGAGAATGCAGGATGGACTTGAGGCATGGTGAGAGGGGAACTGGAGAGCAGGGTGCACAGATACTCCGCAGGCGAAAAGCCTGCCTTTTTTTCTTTTCTTTTCTTTTGTTTTTTTTGAGACAGAATCTTACTATGTCACCCTTGGTAGAATGCTGTGGCATCACAAACTTTTGGGCTTAAATGATTCTCTCGCTTCAGCCTCCCAAGGCTATTTTTTTTTTTTTTTTTTTGTAGTTGTCATTGTTGTTTAGCAGGCCCAGTCTGGGTTTGAACTCACCGGCGCCCTAACACTGAGCTACGGGTGCTGAGCCCAGCCTGCCTACTTTTTCAAAAGCAGGTCAAACACACTTTCTGATGGGTTTTGCATGCCAAGGTGAGAAGTTTTCCCTTTATTCTGCATATTTATTCATTTTGTTCTACAGATATTCAGGGTACCAGGTCTAGACAGCTAGCTGCAGTGGAGCCCTCAGGCAGGAGCAGGGGGGGATCTTGCTCTCCTACAGTCAGCTGGCACTCCTGGAAAGAGGGAAAGACAACAGCCCATTTTTTCCATACCAGTCACAGTGCCTCTGTTAGCACTATTTTTTTCCTGAGTCTTTCAGCCATTTTCTCTCAGCCGCATAGCTCCTGGCAATAGGATTGGGTCTTGAGTCAAACTGCAAAGAGAGCTAGGTTTCAATTTTGGGATACCTTTTCCTTCTCTATCCCTTCTTCGAAACTCTCCAGTTATCTCTTATCATATCTCCTTCTCTCCTCAGCCCAGTACCCTCATGTTCTCTTTCTCCCTCTTCTCCCCACACGATTTACTTTCACAAACATTCATTTATACTACAGTGTCAATGACTGACAGGAAAACAATGCATTCATGTTCATCAAGGAAAGGCATCGTTACAACCTAAGAGGGAACAGGGCCCTTATTTGGTTTGAGCCATAAGAATGAATCTAATTGTAGAATTCAAGAATGGAATAAGCCAAATAGTTCACTGGTATTCCCTACCCCCATGAAACTGCCCACAGGTTGTGCCCTTGTCTGCTAATAGGTGAGAAGGGTGGAATCTGTTCCCTGCTAGGCTGATGTTGATTTGATGTCAGTGCTGGCTCCTGCCTGCAGGGTTGGAGACCGTCTTCTCAGAACTTCCTGAGTGAGTCCTCATTGGAGGAAGGAATCTCTGGAATGAGGGGAAAAAACCAGACTCCTATTCTGCTCTTCGGTTGCTGGTCTTTCCACATGTCCTTTGGGCTACTTTCCCCTCTGTCCTGTGCGAGCTTGTTAGTGGGGTGCCCTCCCCTGTCCCAGAGTCCAGAGTGTGGTACCCCCAGGCAGCCCAGGATCAGAACCACCTCCTGCGCACTCCCCCAGGGCACAGTGCAGTCCTGGTTCCCTGCTGAGGATTGATTGACCGAGGCAGCTGCCTAGGCTCAGGCAAGGTTTTTTTTTTTTTTTAATAAAAAAGGGTAACATTTTGAAAACTCTGCCCTGAGTCTGAAATTACCCGCAAAGTCACCTTTTTCAGTGCTCACAGACACACAAGCGCTCTGCTTCCGCTCTCAGCAAACCATATGCTGCTGCTGCTGCTGGCTGCGTCCTGGGGGATGGCTTTTTTCCCCTTCAGCAAGCCTCCAGAAATGTCATAGAAATTTATATGCTTATTCACAGAGCCGATAAAGCAGAAAACCGGCGTTTCAGCTATTTTTGTTTTGCTTTGCAGATGGAGAGTAAGAAGCATAAATCTCTCCCTCGTTGGGCTCGGTGGCCCCCTACTCTCTGTTTTGCATGTCTCATGCTGCTCAGACCATGGAGGTGACTCTGAGATTTGGGACCAACCCCTCCATTGCCACCACCCACACAGAACAGCTGACTGATAGAAAGGACCAAAAACTCAGCAATGTTTACTGTTCCTTCAGGGCCTAAGATGCCAAGGGTCCCCATCACCTGGGGTGGCCAATGGGGGCTATCCTGGAGGAGAAAAGAATCCCCTGGTGGCTCAGTACTGCTCTTGTGACATCTGTCTCTCTGCAGGTGAGTGGGGAACACTGCATCATCTATCCTAGTCCACCTTCAGCTCCTTGGCAGCAGGGCTCCAAAATCAGTGGTGTTTCAACTATGATTGCTGTGAAACAACTTTCTCCCTAACTTCAAGGTTTTACTTTGCTCACAATTTTGTGGGCAGGGAATTTGAGACAGATTCAGGTGAGCAGTTCTCACTGAGGGTGCAGTCAGATGCCAGGTGGGGCTGCAGTTATCCGAAGGCTCGACTGGGCTGGACGTGCAAAATGGGGCATGCCCAGGTTGTTGGAGCTCAGCATAGGGGCTGAATGGGGCTATCCATAGGTGGACTCTCCAGCAGGGCAGTCTCATGGTGGCTGGATGTCTTGCATGGTGGCTGTCATCACCCAGGGGAGTGTTCTGAGAGCCATGTGGAAGCCACATGACTTGTCCTCAGATGTCCCACACCATAACTTCTACTACATTCTGTGGGTGGCCAGAGAGTCACTAGCCTAGGTTCAGAAAGGGTAGCATAGATCTCAACCGAAGGCATCACAAGCGGGCTCTGAGCAGAGAGGGAGCATGTCTGACGTAGGTTTTAGGGAGTCCTTTTCCTGCCTGTTTCCCTGAGAACCAGCTCTGGACCCCATAGGAATTTTTTGTGAGTAAAAGACAACAGGATTTGAAGAGAGCCTCTGCCATTCTCACTGACTCCTGACCTCCCTTTTGGTGAGAACAGACACCTCCCCTTCTTCAATGACACTCCAAGAGATAATTTCTGAGAAGGTGGGCTTCTAGGGCCAGTAAATTCCTACTGGGCCAGGCATCTGGAAAATAATTTTAGGGTACATCATCCCTTTTGAGGAAGAGCAAGGAAAAGGGAACAGTGGGTGAATCTACTCCCCCGTTTCTGGAACAAGCACACTTACCTGTTGGCTGGATTATGGAAATATCTCCACATCTGACTGCTTCTCCCACCTTCTCCTGAACTGAGACACCTTTACATCCCACCTGGATGATTACTGGCCTTTCTGATCTCTATAGCAGACAGCAGGCTCCTTAGACCTCAGTCACACATGTCTTTCCTTTGCTGACAGCCCTCTAGTGATACCTCAGCACTGTCAGAGTAAAAATCAGAATTTTTTACAATGTGCAGCAAGGCCCTCTGGGATCTGACCTCCTGTGACAGCTCCACTTCACTTCCTCCTTCTCTCCTCCTCACCCCCTCTGCTCCAGTCACACTGGCTTTCTTGTCTCTGTCGTAACAGCTGTGTCCCTACCTCAGGACCTATGCAGTTGCTGCTCTTTGTGCCTGGAATGCTTTGACCTCACAAACGTCCTAGCTTGCTCCCACTTCCTCCAGTCCTGTGCTCCAAAGCTGTCTCATCAGAGAAGCCTTTTCCTACCCCTCCCTGACTTAAAATTGCAGTCCCACTCCACCTCCGTTTCATTATCCCATGCCCTCCTTTAATTTTCTCCACGGCACTTCTCTCCCCCTAACATATACTCATTCGGCTGCTTATGGTCTGTATTCTTGGCTTAGTTTCTTTTCTGCTTCTATAACAGAATACCACAGACTGAGTAATTTATAACAAAAAGTTTATTTGGCTTGTGGCTCTGGAGCAGCGGTTCTCCACCTGTGGGTTGCGACCCCTTGGTAACGATGAAAATACATCCTGCATATCAGATATTTACATTACGATTCATAACAGTAGCAAAATTACAGTTATGAAGTAGCAATGGAAAGAATTTTATGGTTGGGGGTCACCACAACATGAGGAACTGTATTAAAGGGTCACCCGGCATTAGGAGGCATTAGGAAGGGTGAGAACCACTCCTCTGGCGGCTGGAAAGTCCAATGGCATGGCACTGGCATCTGGTGAGGATCATCTCATAGCAGAAGACAGAAGGGCAAGAGAGTGTGAGAGCAAGAGAGAAAATTGGGGCTGGACTCATTCTGTTATTCGAAGTTCACTCTCTAGATGAAGGCATCGCTCTATTCATGAGGTTGGAACCCTCACAGGCCAATCATCTCTTAAATGTCCCATCTCTTGATATTACTTCAAAACAATTAAGCCTCACTGCTGTACTGGAAGCTGGGGTCTGGGAGAGCAGATGTTGAGCCCACTTTGTTCACTGCTGCAGGCCCAGTTTCTATAATGGGGCCTTGTACATAGTAGGTGCTCAATAAATATTGAATGAATGGAGCAACTCCAGTCCTAACTTTTGAGGCAAGAGATATAACAGCCCCTTAATTTGCTTAGACTAGGGTCAGCAATCTTTTTCTGCAAAGGACCAGAGAGCAAATATTTAGGCTTTGCAGGCCATATAGTCTCCATCACAACTACTCAACCCTGACATTATAGCACAAAAATGGCCATAGTCAACATGTAAACAATTAGGTGTGATTGTGTCCCAATAAAACTTTATTTACACAAACAAGTGTGGGCCTAAATGGACCCAAGAACGCATAGTTTGCCAACCCTGAGTTACCTACAGAAATGTCCTTTAAAGTTGAAACTATAGTTACTGCTTTCTTGCTCAAGTATTTGAGGCACCGAAAAGCTGCGTGGCTGGCCTGAGGTCACATAGCAAGCTAGACATAAAAGTGGGTAAGGAATTTAGGTTTCCTGATTTCCACTTAAGTCTCAGTTTACCCAGGTTGCCTCCTTGTGGACCTCTTGGAGAAGGCCAGCCGGAACCCTAGCTTAGGGCTTTGCTCAGAGGCTTCCATTAGCATCACAGAAAGCTCATATTAAGTGCTAATTGCATTAGGTGCTAATTGCAGAGTGTTAGGTGTTGATGTCACTGGCTCTAAATTGCTATTAAGAGATGAGAGAGATACAAGAGGCTGAACAATTGGGACAGAATCCAGGAGCCAAGGAATCAGGGAGTGTTGCAGATTGGTGCTAAGAAGTCTAGAAGGCAGACTCTGAGTTTAAAGTGAAGGACAATAAAATGAAGATGGACCCTTGAAATCGATCCCTGGAGAAGGCAGGGAAGGAAGCAGGAAGGAGCAGAAGGAGAAATTGAGCTGCCAGACAGGCTAAAGGACAGCCTTAGCTGACCCGACAGGGAGCTCTACAGCTAGCGAGTGGCCTCTCAGAGTGGCTCTGAGTTAGGCTCAAATGACCAGGCTTCACTCACTCCCTACATTAGTTGGTCATTGATGGGGACTGCATTGGAAGGAAGCATGGCCTGAAGTGAGCTATAGTAGAAGTGTATTTCTCTGTGAGGGAAGTCGAAGTTACACAGCCCAAGGCTGTTACTAGTAATTTCACAAAGTTGTCGGAGACCCAGGCTTCTTCTACCTTGTCGCTCCACCATCTTGAGCACATGATTTCCTCTCATGGTACAAAATGACTGCTTAAGCTCCAACCATTACCTCTGCAGCTCAACAACCAGCAGAAAGGGGACAAGGAGGAGGGGGTTGGCCCTCCTACTTAAGGACACTTCCTGAAAGTCACTTAATCCCATTGGCCAACCCAGTTTAGTTATATGGCCATATCTAGATGCTTAGTAGTCTGGGAAATGTAATTTTATTCTGGATGTCCTTTTCCTTGACCAAAAGTCAGAAAGAAGGGGAGAAGAGATATTGACAGTGTCTGCTGAATCTGGCAAACTCTTCATCTTTAAAGATCAGACCCTCAGGGAAATTTACAAGTCCCTTTCCCCTAATGCCCTGCTTCTATAATTTGCTAGCACTTTTATTAGAATTTATCTGTTTCCATATCTGGCTTCCTCGCTGGACTGGGAACTTCTGAGGTTGGGGCCTTGTGCTATTCTTCATTTACCCCTAGCACTCAGACTAAGCCAACTGGTACATAATAGGTGCTTAATAAATGCCTGCCAAACATATTCCTAAAGAAACCTAATATAGGCCTTAGGAATGTGTTGCATTTCATACCTCTCTTCATTCCACTATGACTTTACTTTTAAATGTGTGAACTAATAACTTTGATCAAACATGATACACCACTAAGGAGTCCCAGGGAACCTTCCCACTCTGAAAAAACTAATGACAGATCATTGGTGGTTATGGATGGCTAAACATTTTCTCATTTTTATCAAAGCACAGTTAAATGTAGAATGTGCTTGGAGGGTGTAAATATGAGTTATGTGTGCTTCATGCTGTTGATGGGTAACGGATGATATGGTTTGGATATAAGTCCCTTCCAAATCTCATGTCCAGATCTGAACCCCAGTATTAGAGATGGGAGGTGTTTGGGGCATGGGGCCAGATCTCTTATGAATGGCTTTGTGCCTTCCCTGTGGTGATGGGCACGTGCACACTTTACTTTGTTCACACAGCCTGGTTTTAAAAAGTCTTGGCTCTCTCTTGCCCCCTCGCTCTCCATGTGACACCCCTGCTCCCATCTGTCTTCCACCTTGATTGGAAGCTCCCTGAAGCCGTCACCAGAGGCAGATACTGATGCTGGTGCTCTTTGCAGTATGCAGAACTGTGAGCCAAATAAACCTCTTTTCTTTATAAATTAGCAGCCTCAGTTTTTTTTTTTTATAGAAATACAAAATGAACTAATTCAATAGAACCATGAGTTGAACCTGGAGCCTTTAGTTCACTTGCATCAAAGAGGCATCAATGAAAGCCGTGAATGATACTATGAGCATCTGTGCAATGCAAGGGACCAAGCCAGCGTACGCTCAAACAGTCCGCGACAGAAGCCTCTGGGCACGTGCCTCTGTTGGTGAGCAGAGTCACTCTGCTGCCTCTCAGGGGAGGGGAGGGGCAGGATGGAGCTGGAGGCTGCAGGCCAGGCCATGGGAGGAGGTTGGTCCTCAGAAACTACATTCTTCATGCAGCAGATAGCCCTGGTGCTTCGCCCAGATCCCCTTTATGTGGCTGGCGACTCATCTGTCTGCCAGAGTTCGTGTTGGCGAGCGTCAGATCGCAGTTGCCTCCTCGGGGGAATTGCCCTTGTTCGGCAGGACCCGCCTAATTCAGGGATAGCTGGGAGGTGATACAGCCCACTGCGGGTGGGGGGATGGTGGGGAGGCACAGCCAGTGGCCTCTACCAGGGGTGCAGAGTCCTGGATCCTTTGCTTCAAGAGGAGGGGGACAACTCTCTGATGACTTTCATGCACCAGAACTCCTGTGGGAGCACACTGAGGTCGGGTGACCAGCTTGTCCCAGTTTTCTCCGGACTATCAGTGTAGGGAAACCCTTTGTCCTAGGCAACCCAGGACAGTTGGTCAGCCACTCGCCCTTGACTTCCACGGCAGTGTTTTGTCTCTGTTTAGCAGCTCGCCCTCTCCTGCTGCCGCCACGGCCCGAAAGGCCCCACCTGGGAGCCCTCCGTGCAGAAGTCAGACACAAGCATCTCCATCACAGCTGAACTCTGCTTCTAGAAAACCCGACCAGGGACCCCTGGAGAGAGGCTTTTCTCCTCTGCCTTGCTCTCTGAGTGCTGTCAGGTTCTCACGTAAACCCAGCTTTATTTCTCGGTGACCCAGGGCAGCTTCGTGTCACCATACTGCTGCTCATTCCAGGGGCTCTGGGCAGTTGTCCCAGTGTTCCAGCACAGAGACCCCCCTTCAAGTCTCCGCCTGCTTAGTGCTGTTCTTCTGGCTCCCTTCTTTGTAAAAGTAAGGCCATTTCTCTCAGGCCACTGCTGGCCTAAAGAGGGTCAGGCTTTTTTCTCTGAGACAGGTGGCACAGCGTGGGGGAAAGAGCACTGAAGAGTCACACACTGGCTTCTAGCCTTGGCCCAGGCGACTCCCTGAGCCTCTGTGTGCCAACTTGCATGATCCCAGAGAAATGGCACGTTGGGTTATTGGGAGGACTGGGGGGTCCTCTAGCACTTAGCAAAGGAGCTGCTCCTGACCTATCTCTCAGGAAAGTCACTTCCTCTGGTCTCAGTTTCCTCACCTGGGAAAAGAGGTGGCAGGGGTCGATGTTCCGTAGGTCTGTGTCACCATCACATCTGTGGTTCTATTCCATGGAGGCTTTGAGAGGAAACCACTGCCTTAGCTTCTTTGCAGTCAAGCCTCTGCCTTGCTGCTTGTTCCTATCTCTTGGAACTTTCTGGATGTTTTGCTGTGAGTTAGGTCCTCCTCTCTTCTTTCCTGCGGCATTGCACAAACCCCAACCAGCCCAACGTCTCCAAACTTTCCTCCTGCATACCTTCCAAAATACCAGTCTGCTCATATGGTCCCCTCTTCAAGAACTTTCAATGGCTCCCAATTTGGTACAAATTAAAACCCAAATGTGTTGGTGTGATGCTAAAGGCCCTCCACTTAGGAGTCCAGGTCATGGCATGACATTCCATGTCACTTCCTCTGATTTGGGCCCTCCCCAGTGAAAGGCCAAATTGCACCTTGAGAAAGACAAGAAGTTTGATACTGCCTCAAGGGCAAAAGATGCCTGGTGCCTGGCTGCAGGGGAGACGTGTTCTACTCCCCGTTTGACAGCAGCAACCCGCTCACTTTTGGGACACTCATCCCAGAGAGTCCAAGGCTTGGGATTCCCCTTATAATCTCAAGAAAAGTGCCTAAAAGAACTGAGTGAAAAATCAGAGAATGAGATGGAATGGGGACTTGAACAGTCCTTAGAAGTTTTTTTCAGGTCTCGCTCTGGGTGACGGTGGGAGGGCAGAGGTGCGTGGGAGGGAAGGGTGTTCCCGAGGAGCCGACGGAGGAATGGAGTGCTGGGTGGAGACAGATGGACTGGTGTACGGCAGTCACCTCAGGGAGCAGGCAGCGCTGCGAGGAATAGAGCCGGTGCTCAACATGTCAGACGCCCGGGCGGGTTAAATGCGGGGTTAACAGCGACCTAGTCACCATTTCCCCCTCCCCTAGGAGAGGAAAGCTCTGTCTGCCACCTCAGCCATGGGGAAAAAAGCCATTTTGATGGTTGGATCTGAGCCACGGGGTACATCAGCAGCTGGCCTGCGTGTGGCAGTCAGTCCTCCCAGGGTGGGGACGTGATAATAGATGGCTGTCTGAAGGCTCTTAGGCAGCTCTGCTCTCTGCCTGCAGCCAAGCTTCACAATCAGTTGGGGTTGCAGAAGGGGCTTGGGGGCTTGAGAGCTCTGGGGAGCTGGTCACGAGAGGCAGCTCTGTTTTATTCATCGCTGGGTAGATTGCTCATGGCCTGAAGATTGATGGCTCTTCTCAGGACCCTCTGCCGTCCCCTAGGGTGTAAGTTGTGGGCAGCATCTTCCACAGTTCTGTGTAGGCCAGGAAACCATGTCACATGGCTCCAGAGAAAGCAAACTCAAAACACACAAGGTATGTCTCCCATCTAGTTGGAACGTCCTCACTGTTAGCCCATCTCTTCCTAACCTCCATTCCCCTCTACCTATTCCAGCTTCTGAATATATACAAATAAAAAATAAATGGGAAAAAACAACCAAACACAACATGAATGGTGGCCCCATGAGCAATGGGTAGCAGCCATGTCCATCAGAAACTTGTTCCTTTGGGAATGCTTTTGCACAGGCAAGGTGTCACTTTTGGCCTTTAAGGGGTTAGTGGGCCTGAGGTCTTGCCCTCATCTTGCTCGTGCACAATTATGAAATAGGGAAAGTTTCCAGCTTCTATACCTCTCGGCTTGTTGCTACTACAGAAGGATGCATATACCTGGCTGCTGATGTGGAGTCCCCTACCCATTATGTAACCTTTGCAATAGTTCAAAGGGGGTACTTTAGGACCACAGAAAGAGCAGTCCACCTTCTGAAATAAAAACCACCTATATTTACTATCAATGAACAGAAGAATGAATGTGTACATCGAACCCAGAGTCACCAACAATGTGTCATGCTGTCTAGTCTCCACTGCTCTTTACTATGCAATTATTAATAACAAGACTTCCCTGCCCCTTAGCCTGAGTGACCCAGGGAAGTTTCTGCCAGATCTTTTTCTTCCCCGTTTCCCAGAGAGGCATTGAGAAGGGCTGTGTGAGGCCTAGTCTGGTCTCATAGCTACAAGGGCTTTGATTGATTAGTGATGTCTGCCAGGGGCTTTGCAGGGAGCTGGGGGCACCTGTGCCGTGTGTGTGCCCTCCTCATCTCTCAGGGTTGCATGTGGCTGGCTTGCCCATTTGCTTAGTCTCCTGCTCAAAGACCACATAAGACCCAGGCTTTTGCCAGCAGGTAACATCTGAGGAAGTCTTTTCTCTCAAAGAGCTGGCTGAAGGATTTTTCCTTTAGCTGCCCAGTAGCCCCTCCCCTAACCTGGGTGCTTGGTCCCCAACTGTGGTCTGTCCACTGCTCTAGAGTGGAGAGGGGTAGTTTAATTTCCTTTGGGGGTGAGATGAGTCCTTTTCTGATGGGGTCATTGATAAAAATGGACTTTCCTTTGGAGGGATGCAAAGAAGCCATGATACTTCCTGTGAAACACCATTAAGAGAGCCCCCTCACCTGCCACTGCTCATTACTGCAGCAACTTAGAGGCTATTCCGGGTCGATAATTTCATGTCTGATATTGAGTATGTTACAACAGTGCTGATCAATAGATTAATTCAAGCTGAGAAATTAATGGTGGACAATGGCCTCCAGTGATAGCCTAGAGCAGCAGTCCCCAATCTTTTTGGCACTGGTTTCAAGGAAGACAATTTTTCCACAGGATGGGGGGATGAGACAGAAGGTGATGCTGTGTGGCCTGGTTTCTAACAGGCCACAGACTGGTACCAGGACACTGCCGGGAGGGTGGGGACTACAGGTACAAAGTTAAATGCACCTGAACTTTTGCTTTCAGAAAAAAATAATTAATGTAGATTTCATTCATATGTAACATACTGATGAAAAGTGCACATATAAACACCCATTTGATGAGTTGTCACAAACTGAACACACCCATGCAACCACACCTAGATCAAGAAACAGATCATGACCAGCACCCCAGAGACCCCTCCTCCCCCTGTTCTAGTTCCTCAGGGGTAAGCACTATCTTGACTTCTACAACAGAGTGCTAGAAGTGTCCTCTGTTCAGGTCTTCATGTAAAGAGAACCACATCGGGTGGGCTCTTTTATATCTGATGCTTTCCTTAAGCATAAAGTGTGTGAGTTCTTTTCTTGTTGTTGAGTGTTGTAATTCCATCGTTCTCATTGCAGTATGGGATTCCTGTGTGTGGACACACCACGATTTATTTATCCATTCCACTGTCGATGGGCACTGGGGTCATTTGCCAGTTGGAGACTGTTACAAATAGCGCTGGGATGAATAGTCTTTGCGCAATCTGTCGTAAAGGCGTGAACACATTCTATTGAGTATATACTTGGGGGTAGAAAGGCTGGGTCATGAGATATACCCGTATTCAGTTGTAGTTGAATTTTTACAAATCATTAAAATGTGATTTAGGATTAAGAAATATTCTAAACACAGAAAATTACAGAAAGTATTACAATATGAAATACCCGGGAACCTACCATAGAGGTTAGACATTCACATCTTGTCATATTTCATTTCCCTCCTATGTATATAAATCATAAATTTTCAAATATAGCTAACACTCCAACTCCCCACTTCTTCTCCCAAGGTCACCATCATGCAGGGGCTGGCGTATCATTCTGTGCATGATTGAGACCATTGTTTTGAATGCTTTCAGATTTTATAAAGGTGGTAGCATGCATCCTGTTCATGTCTTTTTGTAACCTGCTTTCTTTTTCACGCAATATTATTTGTTTGTGATAGCAGAGTAGTGAAAACCTCCCAGATGTCCTGCTGTAGGTTCATTCCACTGACTGCAGTAAATTGACACCTATCAACATGTTATCAATATAGAAAACAATGTGTGTAGCGACTTGGGGTTTTTCCTGTACTTTGGCAGGCTAGGTGGGAGAGGTGTGTGTGTGAGAGAGGGAGAGAGATTGGATGTGTGTGTGTGTGTGTGAGTTCTTGCACCCGGGTTCAGTATGTCCCAGGCTGCCCCGTGGAGGCCTGCTCACTCCAGGAGCTTAAAATGCGGAGGGTCTTAGAGACTATCTAATGGCCAGGCATAGACACCCACTTGGACCAGCCCCAATTAAAAGGGAGGTTTGTCATGAGGACCTTGAAAGGCCTTTCAGCAATCTGTAAGCCATAGGGAGGGGCAGCGGTAGCCCCAGGCCCCAGGGGCTTGTGGGCTCCCACTCCGTGCCTTGCCACTGTCGTGGCTTGGTGACAGTCTGCATCTATGCTTCTTTCTGGGAAGATACCAGTGACTCAGGCTCTTGGCTGTCTGCCTCAGTCAAGGCCTGGTGGTTGCCACAGGCAAAGCAGGCTTATTTGTCAGGCTGCCACCAGCAGTCTCAGGGCACAGAGACCAAAGCCCAGCTGGGCTCCTTGGAGCCGGGGCTGGAAGGCATGTCAATGCCCAGCTGGCCTCTGTGGGGCTTTGCCCCCAGGCTCCTGGCCACCTCTGCTTGCAAATGCTCTTGGCTAAGGGATGGCTGGGAGTCCAGCTTCTGGGAGAAGCTAGTGCACAACGCCGAGCTCTGGCCCCCCTCACCCCCCTCTGCCCCCCTAGATCCCCCCTCTCCCCCCACCCCTATCCTCTCTCTCCTTCCTTCTTTCACAGGGAAAACCAGTGCCCCGGAGCCAGGCAGACCTGGGCTCCCTCCTGCTTCCACCTGCAAGAGTTTCTTCATGTTTCTTAACCTCTCTAAGCCTCAGTGTCCTCATCTGAAACCTGGGGACAGAAAGAACATGCATCAGAGGACTTTGTGAGGATTTAATGAGGTAATGCACTGAAAGCACTTAGCAGGCACGTAGTAATCACTTAAATGGTAGCTCCTGGGGTTGTAATGAGAATTAAGAATATAATGTGCGTCAGATATGCCTGGCACTCAGGAGCTGCTCAATGTATTTTCAAGCCTTTCCTCTCTCTCTTTCGAGGCATCCAGTACAGGTACTTATGGTTAATTTTTTATGTAATGAACGGTCAACATAGCAGGACTGATCAGGCCGTAACTGTGCAAATGGCAAAAGGATAAAAAGACAAATGCTAAAGAGATGTAAGATGCTGACCCTTCACATAACTCATTTCTGGGGGTAATTTTTTTTCTCTTTATTTTGTAGGTTTTCTCCAATAAAAGTTTTAATTAAGAAACATCCAGACCCTGGGGACTTACGATAAATTCGAGTGCAAAGCTTGGAGAACATGTGCTGGCTAAATACACGGAACAGATTATTATTATTTATTATTATCTCCATCCCAAGAAATGGCAAACATTCTTCTGCACTCTGCCTAGTGATTTGTGGCTTCTGCAACTCTGGTCCTTGCTATTGGGCAAGAAGAGTGATGCCTTTTAGCTTGTGGAGATGCCCCGGGTTTATGCTAATAGAGAGCGAGCCGGCCTACTCGGCACAGCTGTCTCTGCGCCTCATTTATTACTGCCATGCTCAACCTCCCGGGGGCCTCTTCCCTTTCCAAACCAAATAATTCAGACCCCGTTGTTTACCTCAGTAGAGGGATCAAGGTTACACCCACAGTAACATGGAGAAAAGTGACCCAGAAGCTTGGCCCTGAGTCCCGCTCCGACTTGGGAGGAGCTGGCCAAGTTGTTCTCAGCACTGTGAATTACCTTCCAGGCTTGGGACCGCCAGGTCCCTCAGCCGGGGAGTGATTTATATTCCCAGGAGATCCTTCTCCTTTTTTTTTTTTTTTTAATGGCTCCCTGCCTGGAGTCCTCCTCCACTCTGGCCAGACTGAGTCCTTAAGCAGAGGGGAAATTGAGGCCAGCAGACAGGAGAGATGTATATGAGATGTGTGTGTATATATGTGTGTGTGTGAGAGAGAGAGAATGTTAGAGACAGGAGAGAGGTATCAGACAGACGTGTTAGCGCAGTGCTTCTCAACCTGCCTAAGGCCGTGTCCCTTTAATACAGTTCCTGTGGGTCACGACCCACAGGTTGAGAACCGCCGTGTTAGAGAAACAGAGGGTGGGAGGGAGGCCCCAGAGCTGTGGTTGCGGGACAGATCGGAGCAGGAGGCTGAACTCAAGCAGGGTATGCCCAGGCCTGCCTTTGCCACACACCCCTCTTTTCTCTCTCCCTCCTTTGTGCTCAAGTCCCAACATCCCAGAGAAAACTCCCAGAACAGTGTGGCTCGGATCCCACCAGAAGCAGACCTAGGAGTTTGAGGACCAATCGTTGTTTGGAAGGAAATGTCAGGAAAAACCAATGGGGGACTAGGGGACAGGGTAGGGAATGATCCACCAAAGATTATGTGATGAAGTCAGTCCCCCATGTGGGCAAGTGGGGCTCCTTCCCATGGGGAACCCTGGGAGACTGTAGATAATTCGTATAAACCTTAGAGTTATCACAACTGATGGAGGAGCAACTGTTACCTTTGGTTGAGAGCTGCTCGTAGGGAGGAGGTTATTAGGCTTCTAGAAATGCCAGCCTGCTGTGGATATAGGCACGGTGAGCTGTGGTAGCCAAAAAGCTCTCAGAGAGGTGTGCAGTACTGGTGATCGGAAGTCAGGTCAGAGTGCATTAAGCTCCAGTGAGTGTTTGTGGGACACGATGGCTCCTGTACACTATCCAACTCAGAATGGTCTTTCTTGCCTATATGTTCATCATCTGGATTTTTTTTTTAATACTACTGTCCCTAAAGAGTTCTCCACAAGCAGAGTCAAGTCCTGAGATCAAAAGACGTAGGGATGTGCAGCATTCCATATAGAGAGGGCAGCCACAGGTGCTTGACTAGACTTGACCTTGTCTTTCAGTAACAGAACGTGGTTGGCTTTGCTTACCTAGAGTTTCTCAGATCCAGTGACCGATGAGCCTTGATTTTGTTGGAATCTGTACTTAAGCTCCATGGAAGTAGTTAGTGTTCTACAAACACCCCAAATGGGTTGACATCATGTCTTGTGACTTCCCCTATATTGTCACTTTACACAAAAGGATGTGGGAAGGAGTTGGCACCTCAAGATGGGTAGTGAGGACTCATTTAGGGCACTCAGATGTCTGGCTCAAGGAATAGAAGGCTCAGGGGAGAGGGAACAGCTGTCTGTGGATGTCCCCAGAGGGAAAACATTCACAGGAAGCTGAATTTCAGCTCCAAGTCAGACAGAGTTTTTATTACAGAGAGAACTGGAAGGACTTGGCTGCCTTCGTGGTCAGACTCTGAGCTCCCTGTCACTGGGCTTCTGTCAGCAAAGATGGGGTCTGTTGAGAATAGGGCAGGCCTTATTTGAGTGGGAGTCTCCCACATTTACCATGCTAGGCTTGAAGGCATTGACTCCCAGCCAGACTGGGGGCTACTTGAGACATGAGTTATGTTCTATATTTCTTCACATTTCCCTCAGTGTCTGGACTCGTTCTAGGTATGTGGTGGACCACAGATTAAAATTATTAAACGAATGGATGGATGGATGGACGGACAGATGGGTGAGTGGATGAATGAATGAAGGTAGGGGCCCACTGGCAAAGCTGCACTTTGGCAGGGTTGATGTTCAAGGCTTCCAAGCCCATGGACTATCTCCACATAGATCTAACGTGAGCTTCACCCCAAGCATCCTAACTCCAAGAAACATATGAAAGTAATAGGAATGCACTTCAGAGTATAATTATATGCCAACCTCTGTCCAAGTCTTCATGTAACCCTTATATGACATCTCTATGAGGTACATATCCTCATTCTGCCCATTTTCTTGATAAGAAGCTTTAGGCGTAGAGAAGTCACCAGGCTGGACAGCGGCAAGGTTGGATTTTGTTTAGGCCTTCCTGGCTCCAAGGCTGGGACCAGAGCCACTCTCATCACACTTGGCAGGCTGCAGGTCCTCATTGCCGTTCCAGAAGCACTTCACAGCCTCTCCCAGCCCATGGGGCTCCTATCTCTGGGGCGGGGCAGGAGGAGGACTTTGCACCTGTCAGGCCAAGTGAGGAGACTGAGGTCGGACAGAGAGAGAGCGAGAGAGAGAGTGAGAGAGAGCACAGCTTGCTTAGACAGATAGGAGGCAGTGAGAAAGACAACACACCAGGGGCAGCAAGAGCCCAGCTGACTTGTTGACTTCACTGGCCAGCCTCGTATGGGTGGAATTCCTCCCCCGCTAGCTCAAGAGGGAAAAGGGGAGGAGGCCGCGGCACTGCAGAGGCAGCAGGAAGGAGAGGTACCGTCACAAGAGGCAGCACGGCCATCTGGTTATCATCTCGGGGGCATGGAGGTGTCCAGGCTGTCTGTGTTTGTTTGCCTGCTTTCCCTACGAGCTCCCTGCAAGTGCCATGGTTCTTTATGACACACAGGCTGCAGGCTGAACACATCTCTAATGTAAGGGCAATAACTGCTGTGCTAATCATGGTCTGGGAATACACCTCAGGAAATTGCCCATTTCTACGTCCCCTATACAGTCTAGAAGCTTCCCTATCTCCCTCAGCCCTCCCTAGAAACATTGGGACTAAATTCAAAATGAACTGGGAAATCTTGCCCTGGCAGTTGACATAAAGGCAACACCGTTTTCCCACCTCTCTCCTTCCCCTATCTTTACTAAACAAAAAGCACGCTGATGCTTGTAGCTTGCTAAATCTTTCAGTGACCCTATATAGTAGATTACATAGTCATTCCCAGTTTCTCACGCACACTCTAACCAGGCCCACACTATTCCTCCCATGAGAGATGGGTCTATTTACCATGCCACCGATGCTGGACTGAGGTGTGCAATTTGCTATGGCCATTAGAATGTAGACAGAGGGATGACCTACAAGTTTAGAGCTGAAGCCTTAAGTGGTATGGTATGTTTCCACTTGTCATCTTGCGTTTCTTCCATTATCATATGATAAAGTGCCCTGGGGAGTCAATTGGCCGCAGAAGAAGGAGGAGGAGCCATGTGGGGAGGCTTAGCTTGAATCCATAGCTTGGAGTTAAGTCCAGCCTAGACAAGCTCACCTGCAGATGCACAGCTGACCCTCAGACCCGTGGCCATGAGAACATATGCTTAATGTCATGTGCTGCTGACAATGGGATGGTTTTTGTTACCTAGCAATAGCTGACTGATACAACCCGTACCTTCTATAATTCACTTCTCTGAAGTTGTGTCTGCAGCACATGCACATTGCCTATACAGAAAGTTATCATTTACAAAGGCGGAGAGAGAAAGTTATAGCACAGAAATGCTCAGCCCACACTTTGCTATGTGAACTTGTTTCTGCTAAATGCATCAGTCTTTCTAGAAATGTTAAGTCAATCTGAGAGGACATGTTGCTAACATTCTGACAGGATGGCTGGTATCCAGTCAGGTGCTTGAAGCTGGAATCACATCTCATTGGTTCAGAGCCACATTCTACTACTTAGTACCTGTGTACCTTTGGGAAAGTTACTTTTCCTTTCTAAGCCTCAGTTTTTCTCCTCTATAAAATGGGTACCTTTCTCATAGCATCTTTTGGAGGTTTAAATGAGAAAAAGCATGCAAAGTGTTTAGTACAGTGCCTGGCCAGTGGCAAGAACTTGCAAAACCAGTTAGCTGGTGTTATTTTTGTTATGTATTGTTATAGCAAAAGCACTCAGTGATACTTTAAGGAGATAGGACTCATCTCCTCTCTTAAATTTTTATCCAAAGTTTGCTAGTTTTTACTATTATGTCTTTGCTAAAGAAATCTCTCCAAATCATATTTTTTTTGTGAAGAAAAAATATTATAGTATAGTGAGCCATGACCCCTAAAGTGTGGTTCTTGTTATTCCATTAACTGGCTGAGTGACCTTGAGCAAGCCTATTCTGGTGTCTGGGCCTTGGCTCCCTCCATGGTGAAAGGTTAGGATTGAATTCATTTCCAAGGACCCTTGACATCCATCATTTTGTAAGTTCCCTTTGGGAAAGATTCAGAAAAGTTGAAAAGAGCTTTCATGAAGATACTGATTATGGTTCTGGTATAACAAGGGAAGAACATACAGGGTCAAGCATGGAATTGAAGAATTGTAGACCATTTGACTGGGAAGGACCTTAGAAAATTTTCAGTCTGATGATCTTACTTTATAGAAGAGAAAGCATTGTCCCAGAGCAGATAAATGGCTCACCCAAGGGCATTTGTGCATTCAGCAGATATTTGTCGAGCACCTTGTGTGCAGGTCTTGGGCTTAGGGGCTCTAAGTGCACAAGATATGGCTTCCCAGCCCTGTGGGGGAGAAAGACAATAAACACATATTTGTAATGCGGTGGGATCCATGCCTCGCACAGACAGCTGTATCAGATGCTAAGGAGCACTTGGGAGGAGCACCTAATCCAATCTTAGGCACAGTCTGCATGTAACACTAATAGCTAATCCATCTTCATTACGGGCCGGGCACTGTTCCAAACGCTTTACCTGCGTTATCTCATTTACCGCTCAAACTGACCCTGTGAGGTAGGTACTATTACTATCACCATCCCAATTTATTGTGAAGGAAACTGAGGCACAGAGAGGCTAAGTAACTTGGCCAACCTCACCCAGCTAGCAAGTGGCAAAGTCAAAATTTGAATGTAGGTGATCTGGCTTCAGAGAGTGTGCTTTTTCAAGTTATAACTGACCCTCTGGGGAGGAGAACATCAGAGCTGTGACCTGGGGACTGAATGGGAGTTGGGATAGAACAACTGGGCAGAAGAAATGGGCTGTGGAAAATGGTCAAATCCTGGAGGTGAGCACAGGTATGTGTGTATCTCTGTTTGTGTCTGTCCATTTCTGTGTGAGTCTGTTCATGTTTATGTGTGTGTCTATGTGTGTTTGTGTGTATGTATGTGTGGATCCATTTTGTGTGCCTGTATGTATGTCTCTCTGTATGCCCATGTGTGCGTGTGTATTCGTGTGTGTCCATGTGTCCATGTGTGTCTGTCTGTATATGCCCATGCTTATGTCTGTGTGTTCTGTGAGTGTGTATCTTTGTGTATCTGTGTATCTCTTTGTGTGCGAGTATGTGTGAGTGGTGGGTGTACACGGGGTGAGGAAGTAACCAGAGCTTTGCAGAGATGATGATGAGGAGCTCGGGAAGACTTTACCCCTAAGACAAAGGGTTGGTGTGACATTAAAGGCCATTTGCTCATCCATCAGTATTATTGTGCATCTACCATGTGTCAGTGACTATTCCAGATGCTTCAGATAAAAGGATGACTGAAAACAAAGTCCCTTTCCTTCGGGAGCTCACATTCTAGTGAGGAGAGATAGACAATAAGCACGTGAATAAACAGATATGTAATGTCAGAACAAGCAACCTAAAAAAGCAAAGCACTTTAAGGGGGGAGGTGAATATGCAGCAGTGAGCCCAGAGGGATCTGCAGGGAGGATTCCAGGCAGAACAACAGCAAGTGCAAAGGCCCTGAGGCAAGTGCAGGGGGAACAGTGAAGCTGCCCAGAGGGCTGGGCGAAATGAGGGAGGGGAAGGTGGCCAGTGCTGAGGCCAGTCCCTGCAGAGCTTGGCGGCCATGAGAAGGACCTCGGATCGTGTCCACCGTGTAATGGGAAGTGACTGTAAGCACCTACTCCTGTGGCTGCTGTGGGACAAATGTGGAAGGAGGACCCAGGTTTCCATGCTCCTAAATCAGTGCTGCCACCTCAGAACCAAACCCAAGGTTGATTTCCTTTCTGATGTCTCATGTAATTCATATTACAAAGAAAACAAATCTGTCTTCAAGATATTTTCCTGTCCCAATTGATTACTCACTGTTTCAAGTCCTTTCAATCTAGTTAATGTTGATCACAAACGAATAATTTGTACAGTCTCTTGGAGCCTAGCTGGGCTTATGGGGGTAGAAGGTTCTCACAGACTTCCAAACTAAATTAACTAATACTAAGGTGAAGGGTGTGGTGCAGTTTCTGGAACTCAGTGAGCCTGCAATAAGCATGCCTTATCTCATTTCATTCATTCACAAAGCCTTTGAGGTACGTGCTAGGTGTATTTTACACATAAGGAGTGTGAGGCTTTGAGAGTTGACATAATTAGCCCAAAGTCACACAGCTAATTAGTGGCATCCCAGCTCCCAAGCAAAAAGCGATTTGGAAAGGAGTTAGTGATTTTGCTTGGTAACATTTTTCGCTCCTGGCTTTAGTTGCTGGAAGAAGCCTATGGGAGCAGGTTTACATAGGCATGCCCTTAGCCAGGTGTGTGTGGGGAGGGGTAATGGGTTAAGATACTCAACATCAGTGTCACTGGCAGTGTCACCACTAAAGCACCATCTGTCTGCAGGGCTGGGCCAGACCCAGGGCTAAGTACTGCTGCTTTAAGAGAGTTCCCAGTATTAGGGGGCCATGCAGATGGCAAGAGCGGAAAGGGAGATTAAAAACATCTCAGTAAGCCCTAGAGAGGCTCGACTTACAGATGTGAGCAACAGACTAAATAACAAGTTTTGCAGACACTTGCTGCCCTGGCGATGCCACTTTGCTTCTGAGAAGGTGGAGGACTCTTTGAACTGAGCAGATCAGCAGGGGTGTTATGGATCAGGTGGGAGAAGGGAAGGATGCCTCCCTGGCCATGAGGCCTGGACAGTATTGTCCTGAGGTGAGTGTCAGAAGGAAAGAAGAGCTACAGTGGGACTGTAACAAGTGACTATGAGTTAGCGACATCACCCCAGCATGGCCTGGTATCAGCAGACTGCCTGCTGTCCTCACCTCCTTTGGGAGGACGATGCTGTAGAGATACGATGCATGTGCCTTTCAGACCTGTAGAAGGGGGATGGCATTAGGGAAGGTGTGCAGGGGCCAGGACCCTGACTCAGAGCATATCTTCTTGAAATTGCCCTCATGGGGGCAGACCAATGTCAAGCCAAACCCAAGCAAATTCAACTCAACCCAATCCGGCTCAACCCTAGGAATTTCGGAATCTTAGTGCTCTAGTTACTATGATTGTACATGTAACAAATAGTTCCCAAACACGGTGGATCATAGATTCTATGGATCAAAAATTTGGGCAGGATATGTGTAGACAGCTTGACTCTGTTCCATGATGTCTGGGGCCTCTGGGGCCTCTGCTGGAAGCCTCAAAGACTGAGGAGTCGGGGTTGGAGCCATTTAAAGGTCTGTGATGCTGGTATTGGCTAGTTGGGGGGTGGGGCTTGGTTCTTCTCACCTTGTGCCCTCTCTATGTGGACCTTCTCCATGAGCTGATTTGGGCTTCTTCAAAGCATGGTGAATGGTTCCCAGAGCAAGATTCTGAAGAAGAGAAGCAGGTGGAAACTGTCCCCTTTCTATGACCTGGCCTCAGAAGTCACATCCCATCCTTTCCACTATAATCTATTGGTCAGAACAATCAGCAGCCCTACTCAGATTCAAGAGGAGGAATAGTCTGTGGGAAGAGTGGCAGTCACAGAGTTAGGGGAGTGTGGGGGATGGGATACATATGCTTTTGTGGCTGCCTTTGGAAAATAACATCTGCCACACTGTCTTAGTCTGTTCAGGCTGCTATGACAATATAACATATACTGCATGACTTATAAACAAAAGAAATTTATTTCTCATGGTTCTGGGGGCTGGGGAGTCCAAGATCAAGATGCTGGCAGATTTGGTATCTGATCAGGGCCTGCTCCCTGGTTCACAGATGGCATCTTCTTATTGTGTCTTCACATGGTGGAAAGGGCAAGGCAGATCTTCAGAGTCTCTATTTTATTAGGGCACTAACCCCATTCATGAGGGCTCCATCCTCATGGCTTAATTATCTCCCGAAGGCCCCACCTTCTAATATCATCACATGGTGGGTTTGGATTTGAACATGTGAATTGGAAGGGGGCCATAAATATTCAGTCTTTTTTTTTTTGAGACTAAGTCTCAGGCTGTTGCCCTGGGTAGAGTGCCACGGCATCATAGCTCACAGCAGCCTCCAACTCAGGCTCAAGCTGTCCTCTTGCCTCAGTTTTTATATTTTTAGTAGAGATGGGGGTCTCATTTTTGCTCAGGTTGGTGTCAAACTCCTGAGCTCAAGCAATTCACCCACCTTGGCCTCCCAGAGTGCTAGGATTACAGGCATGAGCCACCACATCCGGCCTCAAATATTAGGTCTTTAGCACACACCATGAGTCACACTGTGCCCTGTGGAAGACTCTAGGACTTTGTCAAGGAAGAGCAGAGGGATAAGCTCCTCATCTCTCAATGTGCCCAGAGAAAAGTCTCTCCATCTACCTACCTACCTTCCTGCCCCATGACCCTTGTAGGCTCTAGCTGTGGGGGCAGTGACAGGAGGAGGGCCAGGAGCCTGGCAGTGACCAAGCTATGTAACATTTTCCTAGTAATCTTTGCTGGAGAGGGTATAGTAAGGTCTCAACTTCAAACAGAGCTTTGAAGCGCTATGACCCCGCAGAGGCAGCTTGGCCACATGGGAATGGTTGGCCCTCAGGGCTGACAGGCTTGGTGTGACAAGGCAGGGGGACCAAGGACAGGATCTCCCAGATGAGGAGTAACATACACGGTAGGTTGCCCGAATAATAACAAGTCTCCTTCAGACACTGCCTGACATGGGACTCCTCAGTCAAAATGATACCTTCCACCTGCCTCCACACGGACATTGTTCCTACCCTTCATCCCACTTCTTCTGACAAGGATTTGACTGAAGGTCATCTCTGTGGGTGGTGATCCTAAGAAGCACTGGTAGGGGGTGACGACATGGGGCAGGGGTGGTGAGTCAGCAGTTCAGGGTGTGGTGCGTGATTTAGGGTCAACACCACGGGGAAACTGTGGGAATGATTGTGGAACACGAGTCTTGCAGTTATCCCAATCATTAGTCATCAGCTGAGGGCTACTCCTGCGGTTCTAGTAATTCCCTGGCGCATCTGGCCTGCTGAATGGATGGGCAGAGCAGGCTTTGGCTAGAGATGCCCTCAGGTAAATAGGAGCAGGCCCTATTATCTGGGAGTTAAGGCCAAGTGCACTGACAGGGAAGGGGGAGGGGAGAGGTACAGCATCTTCTGCAAGGTCCTTCGGCCTCTTTCCACTGCTCTAAACATTTGCTACTTACTGAATTTTGCCTTCTATTGTTAATTATATTTTAACATTTAACAGCACAGTGACACACAAAGCCCTCTTCTGTTTGGCCCAAACTTTCCCTTTGTTGCAGGAGTAGCATCACTCAGGGTTTGAGATTGCAGACCCTGCAGTATGGATGCTCTCGGTTTGATCATGTCTCTACCACCTCTTAGCTGCATGGCTGTGGAAAGTCACTTAATCTCTCTGTGCCTCGGTTTCCTTATCTGAAAACAGGGATACTAACGGCTTGGTGTTGGGAGGTGAAATGAGTAAATTGATGAAAAATAATTCAACCAGTGCCTGGCACATAATAGGCATGAGATAAGTGGTAAGCAGTAGCTATTTCGATTATTTCCACATTTCCCTGCCACTCAGTGGTGTCCGGTAGGCTGTTCTCATAAGCTAAGCACACTTGTGACCAGCTATGGGCTGCATCCATGTCCCTACGCATGCTGAGAATGGCTTCCATGCATGGCTTCTGTGCATCACACTGAATCCATCCTTCAAGGCTCCAGCCTCCTTCCATTTCCTCTGTCTGGAAGGTTCTCTCCAACCCTCTTCACCAAAGTAACTCCTTCTCAACCTTCAGCCATTTCCTTAGGCAAATCTTTCCTGACCTTTTAGATTGGTTCACACTCCCTGTCACATTATCCAATTCTTCCCCTTCTGGGCACTCCTCCCAGTCCTCCTTAGATGACTCATTAGGTAAATGGGTGTTTAATGTCCATTTCCTCAGCTAGAATCTAAACTCCTTGAAGGAGGGACTGGCTCTGTCTTGGTTACCATTTGTGGCAAATACAGTGGATTGGCTTGTGTGACATGCAACTAGGGAGATGAGTTTGGTTTCGTTAATTGGAGGACTCAGCGAGTCTTGAACTTGGGCACTAGTTCACACACCTGTGATGGGAGGCAGCCCACTAAGCATCTGTTTTGTTGGGTGGGTCTTGGCAGGCACAGTGTGGTGCAACTGTTGATACAGTGGCTTTCTGACCATTGAGGAGAAATGTATGGCAGAGGCTGCCTTTCTGTCAGCAGCCCAGTCCTGCAAAGCAATTCGGGAGTTAGTTGTTCCTGAAAGCTCAGTCTACAGCTTTCTCCTATATCACTGCCAAAGATTGCGCAATTAATAATTTTCTGCTCAAATTAGCTAAAGAGGATTCTGTTCTCTGTAGCTTGCCATGACCCTTATGTCACTGCTGTACCTTCTGGATCTAAGATGGGTGTCTGGTACTTAGTTGGTGCTCAATATAAATAGATATAATATTGAAACTATCTAACACTATTTACCCCTCAATCTGAAGACTGTCCTCTAGATGCTTTCAAAAAGTTCAAGTCCATCTTAAATCCTTTGGGCGCTATAGCTCTGCTTTCTTCTAACTATGAATGACCTCTTTTTTTATGATACCTTTTTTTTAATTTTTATTTTTTATTAAATCATAGCTGTGTGCATTAGTGCAATCATGGGGTACAGTGTGTGGGCTTCATACACAATCTGAAATATTTTCATCCAACTGTTCAACATAACCTTCATGGGGTTTTCTTGTTTATTGTGTAAAAACATCTGTGTTCTGCATTTAGTAGGTTTCACCTGTCCCTTCTAAGATGCACCATAAGTGGGATCCCACCATTTACCCTCTCTCCACCCATCCTCCCCTCCCCTTCCTTCCTTTATCCCTTTCCCCTTGTTCTTGTGCTATAGTTGGGTTATAGCCTTCATATGAAACCTATAAATTAGCTTCATAGTAGGACTGTATACGTTGGATACTTTTTCTTCCATTCTTGAGATACTTTGCTAAGAAGAATATGTTCCAGCTCTATCCATGTAAATATGAAAGGGGTAAAGTCACCATCTTTCTTTAAGGCTGCATAATATTCCATGGTATACATGTACCACAGTTTATTAATCCATTCATGGATCAATGGGCGCTTGGGTTTCTTCCATGACTTAGCAATTATGAATTGGGCTGCCATAAACAATCTGGTACAGATATCTTTGTTGTAATGTGATTTTGGTCGTCTGGGTATATACCAAGTAAAGGAATTATAGGATCAAAAAGCAGGTCTATTTTTAGATCTCTGAGTATTCTCCAAACGTCTTTCCAAAAGGAACGTATTACTTTGCATTCCCACCAGCAATGTAGAAGTGTTCCTAACATCTCTGGTTTTGGGATTTTGTTATGTATGAATGACCTCTTAACAGAGGTGTCAGCATTTACCTGAATGACTTCCGAATCATTCCCTTAACTTGAATTAGTAAGAATGCTTGACCTTTGCAACCCTGAATCAACTGTAGGAACACCTGTTCTTATCCTTGGGAGATGCTTAAGGGACAAGAAATGGACACATTGGCAGCCATTTCAGAGGGGAACATCCCTGGCTCAATCAGTGACACTGAGGGTATGATTCCTGGATGTTCTAGATATTATCAATGATGCTCCCCACTCCTCCATCTTAATTGGCCCAGTAGCTGACTCCATCAGTGTGATGGTTAATTTTATGTGACAACTTGACCACAGGATGCCAAGATAGCTAGTAAAACATTTCTGCGTGTGGCCATGAATGTGTTTCTTGAAGAAATTAGCATTGGCACTAGAGGACTGAGTAAAGCAGATGACACTCCCCACTGTGGGATGGCCTCATCCCATCAGTAGAGGGCCTGAATAGAAAGAACAGGAGAGTGGAGGAAGGTTGGATTTCTGTTCTCTCTGTTTGACTGCTTGAGATGGGACGTTGATCTCCTGCCCTCATCACCCCTCGTTCTCAGGCCTTCAGACCCACACTGAAGTCTACACCATTGGCTCTCCTGCTCTTGGGCCTTCAGACTATGCCACCAGCTTTGCTGGGTTTCCAGAAGATCATGAGACTTCTCAGCCTCCATAATTACATGGGCCAATACCTTTTATATCTCTATCTATCTACCTGTCTATCTATTATCTATTATCTCCTATTAGTTTTATTTCTCTAGAGAACTCCAATAATAAAATAAGGAAGAAAATGTGTTCTGCCAGGTATTTGGCCTCTAACTGGTCCAAAGATCTTGGGCCAGGTGGAGGTCCCCTAAATCCCAGCCCCCAGGGCTGTGGTGCAGCCATCTTGCCCAAGAGGATATATGGGAACCAGCATCTTCTACCCCAGAGTCTCCACTTTCAGGAAACCAGCTCTAGACAGGTGAGAATGAGTGAAGGTGAGAAGGTACTAACTTGAGTGGCTCTGCTCTTGACAGTAGACTTGCCTCAGCCATGACCTACCATTGGAGGCCCAGAAACTGAGCACTGGACTTGAGATGAGCCATCTTCCCTGGGCACATCTTCTTCAATCATCTGCTTTGCTACAATTGGCCAGGACCATGAAATAGACACCTTTGGTTAGGAACTCAGGGGAAGTACCCCAACTGACATGAGCTAAAAGGTCCTTCCCTACTCCCAAGGAGAATAGATTTCTCCTGCAAAGCCCCAGGGAGCAAGCAGCAGGCAGCAGGCTGGGCTGGGCCAGGTGAGGAGAGGTGTGCGGCTGGAATTGCTCAGCTTGAACAAGGCATCCCAATGCCTGCAGGCAAATGAAAGGGATTGATGCTCTTGGCTTCAAAACTTTTAGTGTTAGGCCCATGAATTAGATCAGGGGCTGTATGAAAAGCTTGGCATGCTTGATATGTGATGTTTATCACTGTCTTCCAGGAGCACCGAGGTTAAAGTTAGAAAATTAAATCTTAATTAGATCAATACAATATCCAGGCATCTAGTGGGGGCTGAGACCGAGGTGGGATGGGAAGGCTTGAAGGGATGTTGATCTGGAGGTCCCTGGTTACCATGGGCAGGGTGGGCCTATTGGGTTCCTTCAGAAGGACTGGGATGGTGAAGACCTCATTCTGCTCATACTGGGGTTTGGGAAAGGACACAGATGCTGGAAATGTTAGGCCAGTGACTAACTGGACAGGGCATCATATTTGCCATTTGCCATATCCCCAGGTGGCATGTTTAAAACGTTTAGTAACTAGCAGTGCATAGTCCCCAGTTAATCAGGATAGACAAAGGCACCTGCTCTGTGGGCCTTAACTATTTACTTGCTGGTTTGTGCAGTGGCCCATGGGTCCCAGAGGAGGATATGTGGAGGGCTGGGTTGGTGGGAAGAACTTGGGGTGGGGTGCTAGTGCTAGAGTTATCTGCTAACCAGTCTGAAAGTATGTCAAGAGTCCAATGGCTAGAACATCTGTGCCTATGAGCACAAGAGGCCTGAAAGTCTGGGATATGTCTGAGCTGTTGTTGTTTCTGTGTGGCAGTCCCGAGAGGGCTTCCTGGGACATTGAGACCTGGGTGTGAAGTTGGGGAGAAGACAGGGTTAGCCTTGGCCAGGCTGTGATGAGTGAGCTCCACCTCCAGGCTCAGCCCTGGACCCTACTCTGCGGTCAGCAGGAGCCCAACCTGACAATATAGCCATAGCCACCTCTCCACCAGGTAGCAGTGTTTGTGGAAAGTTCTCTCTGAGTTTGCACCTGGGCATCAGGGAGCCTGTGAACCTGGCCTTACTGTCTCTTCCTCACTTTGGCCTGAAGATGCCACTGGTTCTTTCTGCCTGAGTTTTAGAGCTTCTGATGTGCCCTACCATCCTGGCTCTCTAGGGTCTGGGCTGAGTGTGGTGCTGGGCCCTTCCTCAAGTTTTGCCTGTTGTTTCCCCAGGACATATTGAACTGGCTCCAGTCCCAGCCCCAGGCTGTCCTCATCCTGCCCCTCAGATCTAGGTGCTTTTTAATACTGACCCCTGTTCAGAAGCCACCTGGCATTTTGCCATTGCCTCTACTCTGCTGTGACTTACCAGAACATCCCAGGATGAGGCTGCTGCTTTCCTGAGTGCAAGGTTTCCTCAGCCTTATCCCTTCTTCTTTAGAGGCCTCTAACATGCAGGGGACTTTGGACAGGCACAGCCTCTGGGCATGGGCCTCCCTTTCAATGAGCCATTTGGACTGTAGGGTTGGATGGATTTTGAAGCCCTGGTTTGGGAATTATTCAAGCAGCTATCTCCTCCATCTTGAATAACTGGCATAGCCCCTGCTTGTGGGAAGGCCCTTGGATGAAGAACATCTTGGGGAATTTATCAATGGCCCATATGGGGCATGTCACATCACCTGGAGCTTGCACAAAGCCTTGTGAATCATTGAAAACAAAGATTCCAAGATTCTTTCCAATATTCTGCCCTTTGACACCAAAGTCAGGTTTAACAGCACTGAGTTCTTCCCTGGACTTAGAGTACAATACAGAAGGGACCTCCCTAGTCCTATGACAGGTGGTTTCTTTCATATCCTACCATTTCTGAGATTAGGATGCCATTGTCTTTTTTGATGTATTCCTTTATTATGGTAGCTTGCCTGTCTGCCTTGCCTCTTTTTCTTTCTTTTTCCTTGTTTTAACTTAGTCAATGACATCTTATGATTGAAGAGCTCAGGACTTATGTATTGATGGATCTGCTGATCGTGGACATTATTCTTGCTTTTCCAGTATTCTTGATCCCTTTTCTCAGATGAACTCAGTGGCCTGGTACAAAGGTTTGGAAACCCATCTTAAGGAAGCCAAGCTGTTATCCTCACTTGATCCCAAGTCCTCTTACTGGAGGATGACATTGTCCTCACTTGGAAGCTCATATTTCTTTTGGGGGGGCGTTTGATCCAGCTCTCAGCACATAGTAGGTACTCAATAAATATGAGTGGCAAATAAATGAATCACCCTCAATGTCAGGTATAAGTGAGTCTGTTCCACATGTGTTCATTCATTTGGGGGTTAGGATGAGGTGCAGCAGCTACCCAGGGGAAGCTCTTTGATGGGATGACAAAGACACAAGAGGGTGAGCACAATGGGCAGTGTCTCTTGAGGTATCATACCTCTGCCTCATGTGATTGGCCAAAACAGGTCACATGGTTGAGCCCAAAATCAAGGGGTAGGAAAATATATTCTGCCCATTTAGTGAGAAGAGCTGCACAGTCTCATGGCAAACTACATGGTTGCAGGGAGGGAGGAGGAATGGGGGCAATGACATGATCTACCAGGCAGTGTTTCAGCCAACTACTGCCCACCTCATAGCAGCAGAATCTGGCCTGAGAATGGCACTTAGCTCTGAGGGAAGCAGAACAGAACACATGTATGGAGCCTAGCACAGTGCCCGGCATACTGCTATTAGGGGCAGACTTGGAATTCGAACCCACATCTCCTGGCTTCCAGGCCTGGGGCACTTCTAACACATCACGTTGCCTCCTCTCGACAAGTTCATCACACACTGAGACAGCTTGTCAAACCCAGACAAGTCCTGTGGCTATTTTTTCCTGCTGACTTTTCACCAGGAGGACGCCAGCCAAACAGAGCTGGTGTCATGGGCCTGACGGGTGTCAAACCTTGTGTGTGAAGAACGTCCCTGTTATCCTCTCTCCCTCATCCCCCAAACACTTATCTCATTACCAAGGCAGGGGCGGGGAGTTGGGGAGTCGGGGAGGGAGGGCGACAGCGTGGAAGTGTTTATTCTCTTTAGGAGCCAGTCTCTCTCCTAATTAGTAGGTGATTCTGGGCGATGCATCCCAGGTGGGGAATGAACTTGGGGGGCTGTAGTGGCGCTCCAGCCGTCCCTGATTACCCAAATCCCCAGCTGGGGTGAGGACCCCTCACGTGGGGCGGGAAAGCAGGGGAATATTAGTTTCTGATACAACGAGAGACAAGAGAATAATTCTACGAGGCCGTGTAGAACAAGCAGAGAGAGAAAAGCTCTTTGAGTGCAACAAGGAGCGGGGTTTTAAAATTTCATTTGCACAGCGGCAGGTCTTGCCAATTGGATCCTTTCCAGAAAGCAATCTGCTAAGTCTGACAGTCGGAAGAAATGCCGGGCTGCTGAGCGAGGAGAGGCTGGGTTTTTTTAAGGGTTTATTTTTCATCCAGGTCCTTTGTGAGCAATGGCTTTTTTTTTTTTTTTTAATTCCATTTTAAAAGAAAAAGACACGCAGCGATCCTCTTTGTGAGGCGGGAAAGGGCTTCCCTGACCATCTGGGCCTCAGAGGGACTGGGGAGAGGCGGCCTTTTGTGTCGGGGCATTCAATGCCCGCGCGGCCGCCGTTTATCTTTGCTGCCACTCACACCAGGCTGGCCTCGCTGCCGGCTGGCCCAGGGCACAGGCAGCAGCTCGGAGCAGTCCTCCAGGTCCTTATCTGTGTCATGGGCAGGAGGTTGGGGGCTCGGGGGGGACTCTGAGCCCACCCAGAGGTCCATTGTGTTGGCTGCTCCGAGCGACAGACCCGCGCTGCAGACATGTCTTTGCCCAGCCCTATTCAGAGCACAGTGCCGTGAGCTTGCTCTCCTTCTCCGTCTCTCCTTTACCCTTCCTTAAATCCATTCCCCTCCTGCCAGTGGGGCTGGGGGCTTTAGGGTGAGCCTGGATTCTGGGCTGAGGCCAGCTGTTATGAGAGCATTTCACTGCGCTCTCACACACGCACGCACACATGCACTCATGCACACACACACACCCTCCCAGCCCCACCTGTCAGCCAGCCTCCAGAACCTGAGCAATCTTTTTATAGAAATGCTGAGGTGACGAGGCTGTCTTGTGGTGGGTCCTTGCCTGAGTGCTGGGGCTGTTTTGTCCTTAGAAAATTATACTTGAGCAATGCTGGCCAAGGAAACTCAGACACAGGACACTGGGCTGACTAGGCAGAGGGAACATTTTAGCTGTGCAGGGGCTTGGGCTATTTAGGGGCTCATTTGGAGTGTTGTTTTTATGGCTTCCAGGGCTCACCTTCACACATCCTTTGGTCCGCACAATTAACCCTGTGATCATAGCAGGATGTATAGCCACCCATTTCCTGGATGAGTCAACTAAAGCACAGAGAAGCTTCCCTAGTATGATTTTACTGGCAGGGAAATTGAATAAGAGCGAGGTGAATTGAATACACCTCGTTTCATTCCATCCCAGCCCATGAGATTTCAGAATATACTACCTATGTCCTCATAGATGGCTGTTTACAAGCTTAACATCTGTTACTTTAAAGCCAAGGTGACCACTGGATGGAGGTCACCTAACCTTGTTAAGATGTCACAAGATCCCCATGGCAGAGGTTCCTTAATTCAAAAAAGGCAAGGATTTGGAGACCTAATGTCTCCAAGTGCTGGAGGCCCCTAAGACCCCCACAGGTACACGAGGTTAAGCCAGGAAGATGCTAGAGCAAGGAGTGTGGAGTGGTAGAAATAGAAACAGGACAGGGGAAATCTAGTCTTTTCTTTTTGGCTAGGACAATGGTGTAGCAGTGAGAGATAAGAATTGGAAGGGGGAAGAAAAAAAAAGAATGGGGGGGGGGCTTGGTGCCTATAGCTCAAGGGGCTAAGGCGCCAGCCACATACACCTAAGCTGGCAGGTTCAAATCCAGCCCAGGCTCACCAAACAACAATGACAGCTGCAACCAAAAAATAGCCAGGCGTTGTGGCAGGTGCCTGTAGTCCCAGCTACTTGGGAGGTGGAGGCAGGAGAATTGCTTGAGCCCAAGAGTTGGAGGTTGCTGTGAGCTGTGATGCCATGGCGCTCTACCCAGGGCGATAGCTTGAGGCTCTGTCTCAAAAAGAAAATAAGAACTGGGGTGTGGAGCAGGAGGAGTATCAGCAGGGTTGTCCCTGGAGCATTTTCTCATAGGTGGTGGTGGGGTGTCTAGAGCCACTCAACATTTAAAATCCAGCCATGGAGAAACCTGCTGGAAGCCTTAAGTTGTAAGTTTCTGCTTTAGGTGGGCATGGGTTTTGGAAGACCAAATCATCTAATTGTGTCTCTACCAAGGCATGGCCCTATGACTGGAAGCTTTGGTGCAGGACTGTCCTGGGCACCAAATGATGAGGTCCTTTCAAGCTGGCCTCCAGAGGGGTTTCTAGCCCAGGGTTTCTACCAATAGCTCTACCAGTAGCTATCGTATTTTTTTTTGAGACAGAGCCTCAAGCTGTCACCCTGGGTAGAGGGCTGTGGCATCACAGCTCACAGCAACCTCCAATTCCTGGGCTCAAGCGAGTCTCCTGTCTCCACCTTCCAAGTAGCTGGGACTCCAGGGGCCCGCCACAACGCCCGGCCATTTTTTGGTTGCAGCCGTCATTGTTTGGCGGGCCCGGGCTGGATTCAAATCCGCCAGCTCAGGTGTACGTGTCTGGTGCCTTAGCCGGTTGAGCCACAGGCGCAAAGCCCGGTAGTTATAGTGTTGACATGCTTTTCTGTCATAGTCCCAAGTGGTGCCCCCCTCCACCCAGGCTGCCTGACTCAAGTGGAGACACCCAAGTTCCTGTCCCGGGGCTGAGGCTAGAGATCATTCTGAATGGCCAAGGTTCAGGCTGTCTCTGTTGTTAAATATTAGGAATGTAACCCACCCCCGTGGAACCCCACTGCTCTCTCACGCAACCTGTGTGGGTTTTTGTTCCCACTCGTCCAAGGCCTTTGAGCTCAGAAATGCCAAAAGCTCAGCGAATTCAGGTTAAGCTGGCCTTGCTGTGTCCTGTGAGCTGTGCCGTCCGGAGAATAATAGCATCTCTCAGGATGTTAGGGAAGCAGCCCTGTGGATTTTGCAGCCCTTGAATAGCAGCTTCGTAGAAAACGTTTCTGATTTGCGCGGAGGCTCTCCCCTAGCCCCTGCCCCCAAGAGGCCGGCGTAATGCTTCTTTTCATGTGGCAGGATCGGAGATGACCAGCGTGGGTTCTTTCTGTCAGATATTACGAGTGGTTATTACCGAGGCAGCCCAGCTGCCATGCGGGGCTCGGCCCTCGTTTGGGGTCTGGCGAGGCGCCACCGTCGTATCTGAATTTCTTCATCTACAAGATCTGAATCCAATCTAGCCGCTGTGAGGCTGTTTGTGTAGCAGAAGGGAGGGGGAGGTGAGGGAGATGGGGGGAGACCCACGTGAGGTTGCTCAGCCTTCCGGGGAGGCTTTGCTGGTTAATGAAATCTCTGATTTGTTGGCTGGGGGAGGGCCCCTTTGGCTGACATTAAACAGCTGATGGGGACATGGGTGTGTTAGGATGCCAAATGGTGACAGTTTGGACCTGTACCAATGGAACAGGGTATTTTCCACCCAGATTGCCTCCAGTTCAAATGAGAGGAGGCTTATTTGAGTCAGGTGGATCTTGGAAGCAATCAGACAGAAAAGCAGAGGCGGCCTTCAGGGCCGTGTGTGCACGGGTGTGTATGTGGTGGCGGGCCATCATTTATAATTCCACGTGTATAGAATTTGCAGGGCTGCGTGTGTTTTTAAGCTTTATTTGAATCCTGAGGCTCGATAGACAGGCCAATTATTTCTCCCCTGAGGCATGCAGGCCCAGAAGGATGGGGGTCTTAGTCCCCACCCAGGGTCTGCTACAGAGCTTTGAGCAGGAGGAACATTTCTCTGGCCGGGAGCCCGTCTTCCCCAGGGGGTTCCCTAATACAGCACAGCACATGCTGAAGCCCAGGCTGGAGTCGGTGGTTCTTTCATTCGCGGGGTGGGGAGGAATCAGGGAGGGAGTTTTGAAAAATAAGGTTTCCCCAGACACATGCTACTGTCTGAAAGGCCCTTCAGAGGGTGGGCACATGTGGCTGCCTCAGCTGTGGTTTTAAGAGAGAGGATTAGAAAGGATCTGGTCATACCTCACTCCTCCCACCTTTAACGCTTTCCCTTGAGACCCTCCCAAGTTTGAGGGGGCACGGAAGGCTCCCTGAGCAAGGTAGGCCTTTCTGCTTGGATTTTTGTTTTAAATGAAAATAAATGGCTTTCCCCCAGCTGACACCCACTGCAAACACACATCAAAGGGTGTGTTGATAATTTGGTCACTTCCAATAACACTTTGCCCGATTAGTCTGAAGTAGCCACACCCTGAACACTCTGTTAGCCATGTGGCCAGCCAGAGCTACACCGGAAAGGGTGAAGGGACTGGGTGAGAGGTCTGGGGCACCCTCCTTCCCACTAGGGTGGGATAGGTGCAACTGTCCCCCAGCCTTTTCCGGAGTGGGAGGAAAACAGATACTTTGTGTGGAGAGTCACCAACCAGGTGTGGGGACAAGAGCAGGCAGGTCTCTAGCATTTCTGAGCACTGGGTCTGTTACAGATCCAAGAAAGCTCTGTGAGCAGACACCCATCCCCTGGCACCTGGGGAGGGTGCTTTCTCTGGCGGCATGGCCAGAATCCACTGTTTCTCTTCCCACCTCACTCTTCATTCATTCATCTGAATTCATCACCCCTTGTGTAACCAGCATTGAAAGGAAGAATGTGTGTGGGCCCTGCCCTCAGGGACATTGAGATGAGGGTGGGGGTGGACGCGAAGAATGGTGAGTCCAACTCACAAGGCGGGTATAAGTGCTGGGGTCGCAGCTAAGGGAGAGAGAGCTTCAAGCTGGGGAATGCAGAGCTGAGAGTGAGTGGGGGGAGTGCATCAGAAACCGACTTTGGCACTAGGCCTTGAAGAATAAGGATTTCACAGTGGAAAATGACATTCCAGGCGTTAAGCATGAAGGAATCGTTCCCCGATGAAGAAGGGAGAGCCGCTCTAATTATAACTGACACACTGATTTAAACATTTATTCACTCCAGCTACACAAATACACACACGCACGCACACTCGCAGCACAATAGCAGGGAGGGGGCGACCTGGGGGCTCCACCTTCAGCTGCAGCTGGAGTCCTTCTACTGAAAAAGATTCTTTTTTTCTGACTAAGTCTAGCATCTTATGTCACACTATATACTGTCACACCACACATTCTAATCACTTGTGGTCTGTGGCCAAGGCCTGGCCAGCTCCAGCCCTTAGGGCCTCTGATTCAGGAAAAGCTTCCTTAATTCTGGTCTGGAAAGAACCCGGTGACTATCATCGTGGGTCACATTTTCCAGACAGCAGGCTCTGGTTGGAGATTTGAAGGTGGGGAGTACTCGGTCAGGGAGAAAACAGGATAGTCCTGTAGGCGAATGCAGGTGGCTGCACTGGAAGACAGGAGTTGAACTGCAATGAGATTGCACCAGAGGGTCCGCTGATCCCAGGGGAACCTCTGAGACCAGAAAGGCCCTCCAAGTTGTTCCAAAATTGAAGTGGGAAAGTAAGACCTTTAGACGCCAGCATCTACCCACATCAATAACCAGCTGCCCATGGGAGGGAATATGACTGGGTGAAAGCAATTCCATTGGCAATTTCAAGAGGGGATTCATCTGAGCAACTTCAGCAGCTGCCAAGGGCAGCCAGGGGGATGGAAGCCTCAACTGGGAAGGTGGAACCTGAGAGGTGCTACGAGTTTATGGACAGCGCCACACAATCTGCTGCTTTAGGTCAAGGCCTCCAGGTGGAGGAGGGTGGACCCACACTGGCCTCCTAGGCCCTTGGCAGGCTGGGAGATGCTGGCACCTGGCTGCGCCTCAGGCTCTTGATTCACCTCCAGGCACCTTTAGTAACTCCCAGTCACTCATGGATGTACCCAGTGTTCACTGTGCCACTGACATCAATTCAACTCTGGATTCAACACTGCACTGATCTTTCTCACTGAGGGAAGACAGAAAGAAAGCAGTGTGTGCTCATATTCACATGGTTAGTTAATTTTCCCCTTTCCTTTGAGAGAGGCAGGTTGGGAATTACCATCCCCATTTTACACATGGGAAAACTGAGGACGAAGGAGATTAAACAACTTGCTCATGGTACACAGCTTAGGAAGTGGGAAACCTGAACCCATAAACAGCAGAATCGTTTTATAGAAGTCACTTAGGAGAAGAATTAATCCTTAGTCTGTAGGTTAATGGTTCCCAATTGTGGTAGATAGATCAGGTTACAGTTTTTCACTCTACTCCCCTCTCTACTGGGGAATGATACATACATAGCCTTTGTTGTGTAACTCTGTGACTCTTTCTACTAAGGCCACATATATATCCTGCTCTATTGATGCTAGACTTGCCCTGAGACTCACATTGACCAATAGAAGGTTAATGGTTGTGACGTGAGTTGAGGCTTTCCATATGTTTGCATGATTGGCTTAGCGGTTTAAGTTCCACCCGGGGCCTTGGGGAGAACTTATTCTGCATAGCTGTTTGTCTGGATGACACAAGTACAACAGACCTGAACCCAGCTTATAGTTTGGAGCTGAGTCCAACTGAGGCCAGCTGAAATCACCTAAATTACAGCTGACTTGCAGAACTGTGCGTGAGAAAAACAAATGTTTAAGCTATTGGAGCTTGGGAGTTTGTTTGTTATGCAGGAGTGTCATGACAATAGCTAACTAATACATTGATTCAGGTTCTTTAGGATGAGTGGGTAGTTTAAAAATATACCTATTCTTAGGTACTATCCCTGAGATTCTGATTTAACTGGTCTTGGGTGGGGCCTAGGTATCAGCATTTTTTTCATTTCCCAGAGGATTCTAAGGTACATTCAGGGTTGAAAAACCTGAATCTAGGCCAATAGACTGACATCAGACTATACCTGTATATATTAATCAGGGTTGGTCCTAGGCAGAATGATGGAGTCTTTATGATACAACCACTCTATTCCAGGCCCCTCTGCCTTATTACTCCTGTCTCCCTCCCTCCATCAGTGCCCCTTCCTTTTCCCACTAGACACTCCTCTTTCCATGGTCCTTTATACCTTGAATTCAGATAAACTGAGTTGCCTCCCCTGGATTATTTGCAATACAAGCTTCCTCTTTATGTTGCAAAATAAGACTCATCTCCTGTCAAAAGATTTGTGGGTGAAACTGGGCAGAAGAGCCTTTTTTGGCAGACAAGTTATCCCAAATCCCCCCACCCCAAAATCAGGAAACCAGACTTACTGGAGGCAGGGAGGAGTGGGAGGGAGTGAAGGGAGGGGGGAGGTACTGAGACTGAGGAGCAGTTGACCTGCAACTTCAGGCAATTGAAAGTTTCAGTTGCTCAAGGGACTTGTTTCCCTTGCATAGAAATGGGTGGAATCTAGCTATGTGGCCTGCCTGCAAGAGAGTCTTCTTGAATGTTCCAAGGAGATGCAGTTGCATGATGCTTGATTCCCATGTTTACAGGCCTCTCAATCTCCTGTGCCACAAACCAACCCTGAGATAGAGTAGGGAAGGCTTCTCCACTACCTTTGGGGTCTAAAGTCCTGTCTTCAGCTGTTCCCCTTCCCTCTGTTGCTCCTTTGGGTCCAGACATTTTTCCTTTCGGCCCTCTGATATATTTGACCCTCTAAGCTCATGTTGAAGTTCAATTCCCAATGTTGGGAGTGGGGCCTGATAGAAGGGTTGGCACTCTCATGAACAGTGCCGTGCCACTCTCACAGTAAGGAGTTGGTTCCCACTCCCTTAGTTCCCACAAGAAGTGGTTGTTTAAAAGAGCTGCCACTTTCCCATCCCTCTTGCTTTCTCTCTCATCATGTGATCTCTGCACATATCAGCTCCTTTTGGCTTTCTGCCAGAAGTGGAAGCAGCCTGAAGCCCTCACCAGAAGCAGATCCTGGCGTCATGCTTCTTGTACAGTCTGAAGAACCATGAACCAAATAAACCTCTTCTTAAAGCCATTACCCAGCCTCAGGTGTTCCTTTGTAGTAACACAAATGGACCAAGATACCTTCCAAACACAGAGGGCTGATCCTAACACTCTTTCTCAGGCAGTGGAGTTTGGATATCTACAACCGGGACCAGTCCTCTAAATCACAAAAATCCCTTTACACACTGGCTTCACAGATGTTCACACTGGCCTGGCAGCTTTCCACTTCTAATCGTGTAGCCTGGGGGGTGGGGGTGAGTGTCATCTCAGTGATGACACACAAAGGAAACCCAAGAGAGTCCCTTGTACTTCTCTAAAGTAGAGGTGAAGAAACAAGTTTAATCTCTGGCAGGACAGTCTACTATAACCGCTTTTCCCGAAGGTTCAGGTGTTACAGGAAACATCTGTGACATTTAAGAATCCAATAACCAGCCCTGTTTTTGCTATATTGCTAGTATTTTCTCTGGGGATTGGTGTGAATGATAGCACTTGGGGTAGCACTGTGATGTACCTCTCACGGCCTCTTTAGGGAAGGACAGGTAGAGCCAGTTGCTGTGAATGGTACTGAGCCTTCAGCAGTTAGTGTCTCCATTGGTAGGGATCCTAGGTCACATCCCTTCCTGGAGTAGTTCATGTCCAGTGACTAATCAATGTGATGGTATCAATGCCTGGCCATTTCAGCCCAAGGTGAGGGGTGGGCAACTCTGAAACATCATTCCAATTCCAGAGCTCTTTGTGTAGGATGAGGTCTTAGATCTCTGGTCAGAATAGGCCAGCCCCCTTTTGCTAACAGGGATCTAAGCCCCTCACTCTTTTACGACTGTGTGATGAACTTACGTCTTTGCTTCCATTTCTCCTTATCTCCCATTCTGTTCCAAGGGGTATTGGTCTAGTGCCATCTGAAGAAACATGCTATGTCCTTGACCTCATTGGATTCCCTGCTGGACTACAGTGTACTTCAGTCCTGCTTAACATAAGAGGCAACAGTTCACAGAACTTGTGGCCACAGGTTCCCTGTCATCAGCAGGAAATTTCCCCACTTCCCAGCAATCATCATTTCACATAGATACGTTATGTTCTTCTACATCATTAGAAAGAGAGCATGTGTAATCCTGGGAAGAATTAATTCTTGATAATGGGTGGTCTCAGAAATGACTAGATAACACACTCAGAATCACCAGATGATGATGATAATAATAATAATTATAACAAAACAATTGTGCTCTATTTATTTTAAATGGATGTTTACCTCCCTCTTTATAGAACTTGGAAGCAGGATTGTTAGCAAATAGGAAAATTTCCTGATTTGAGCTTCGCTTCTTGTATCCACCCCTGTAAGAAGACTCTTTCTGAGCCCTGAAATGGTCAAAACCATGCCATGGGAGAGAGAGCACGTGGAGGGAAAGCAGAGGACACCGGGAGTTGGTTTTGTTAGCTGTTTATTTTGTAACTCCAATGGATGTTTGCGCTTTGGCCTCCCCTTTATGTGATAACAGCATCTTGATTACCACTTGAGAAATGAACTGTCACCCATTTCAGGGTGTGAGGTTTGGCGGGGCCAGATGTGCACACCCTTAGCACACAACCCAGGTTTGACATATCAGAAGAGGCCAACTGCTGGTCACACAGTGATTTGTTCACAGATAGGCACGTGACATAAGCCTGGTTAATGGGACCTAAATTGGGGACATTAGTTGGAATGATTTGAAAAAAGAAGCTTGCTTTGTGCTGCAATTTTTTTTTTTTTTTGAGACACAGTCTCACCAAGTCACCCTCAGTAGAGTGTCAGGGTATCACAGCTCACAGCAACCTCAAACTCTTGGGCTTAAGTGATTCTCTTGCCTTCCTCCCAAGCAGCTGGGACTACAGGAGCCCGCCACAGCGCCCGGCTATTTTTTGTTGCAGTTGTCATTGTTGTTTGGCTGGCCCGGGCTATGTTTGAACCTGCCACCCTTGGTGCATGTGGCTGGTGCCACAACCACTGTGCTACAGGCACCAAGCCTCTGCTGCAATTTTTAAGGTAGCAGGTTACAATTCTGGAGTTGACAATGGAACATCTTTGCCACCACTTCAGAGAAGCTTTCCTAACAATGCAGTCAACACAGTGGAAGGCAGAACTAATAAATGACAGGGGGAATCAACACAAAGTAAATGTTAATGGTGTTGCTGTCATTTGAACATTGGCCTCTAGCCATACCTGTGTGTACCTCTGGATGTTTTAGTTACATGACCAATAATTTCACTCTTTTATGATAGTTTGAATTAAGTTTCTGTGGGAAAAAGATGACGATGGAATATCCCCGATTATAGGGATACTATATTTTGATTATATTAGTATATCCTGGGAGGTTGATGCTATGTGAGTGATTGAGGAAGCCTTGAGAAGCTGGTGCCTCTGTGGCAGTCTGATACATTGTTGGCCCCCAATAACCCACAACATCCAGTACCCATGCCCTTATATAGAGCCTTGAAACACTGAGTCTGCAAGTTCATCCATATGAATTGCTTTGGCCAAAGGAACATTAGCAAGGATGATGCAAGCAGAGGCTTAATAAGCACTTCTGCATTGGAGTTTGTGATCTTGGAATACTCCTGCTTGGTACCCAGTAGCCATGCTGTGAGGAAGCCCAAACCAGACGTGTGGAGAGGTCACATGGAGGAGAACCTGGGAAATCCTGCTGACAGCCCATGACAACCAGTATGACCACAAGGGAGGCCATCACAGATGTACATTCCAGGCCCAGGAGAGCCTCTGGATGAGGGAGGCTGCGTGGGTAACCACAGCAGACAGACCATCTGCCACTCAGCCTGAAAGAAATAATCAATTGTGGTTGTTTTAAGTCACTGAGTTTTGAGATGACAGCACTAGATAACTGAAACACCATCCAAACTGAGTGTCAGCAAGAATACGAATGAAGATAAGTGACCCAGAGGTCCACAGGGGTTGGTGACATGTGCCCTCCCTCAAACAGTTAATGGTCGGGAGACCTAGAACTCTGGAGAAGAGGCAGTGAAGTTCTAGAACTCTGTAGAGGAAGCAGTGAAGTTCTAGAACTCTGGTGAGGAGGCAGAGAAGTTCTAGAACTCTGTAGAGGAAGTAGTAAAGTTCTAGAACTTTGCTGAGGAGGCAGAGAAGTTCTAGAACTCTGATGAGGAGGCAGTGAAGTTCTAGAACTCTGGTGAGGCTCCACAGAACTTGGCACTACCCTTCAGGACTCAAGTTTTCCTACTGCCAGGACTTTGATGGCTTCTGGGGAGATAAAGGACGCAGAAGCCTTAAGAGGCAGGACTTGGTAAATCTCAGAGTTTCAACAACAGCAGTTCTGGGTTTTCTTCTAGTGAAGAAGTGAGCGGTGATGGTCTTCATGTACCTATACCTAGAGGTGAAAGTGTGGGGGTACTAGGAAGCCAAGGGAAAAACATGTGGCATCCAGAGACCCTCCAATTTCATTATTTGGACTAAAGAAATGGCTCCTCAAAAGGTCAAGCCAACAGAAGATAGAAGGATCTGGGCCTTGTGACATTTTCAGAAAACCATCTAAAATCATTTTTTTTTTTTTTTGGTCTTTTTGTGTGTGAAGTATAAATGAATGAATGACCAAGATTCCATGAATTGGGTTGGTGAAGACTGTGAGGGGAGGACTTTGAGAATGGAAATGAGAAGTCTTCAGATTATTGTCTATTAGCTAATTTCATATTGATTTCTAAAACTTACAGTGTTCACTATGTGCCAAGCAGTGCGCTAAGTGGCTCACATGCCTCACCCATTGAGCTCTCCCCACAGTTCCTATGAACAATGTACTGTGATCACCCCCATTATTATAGGAAAGTCAACTCAAAAGGAACTTAGGCTGGGTTCCTGGGAGCAAATCCTGAGCCAAGATTTGAGCGCAAGTGGCAAATAGAAAGTGGTGAGTCCAGAAAGCACCAGACAGAGGGGGAGAGAGAGGGGGAAATGTGAGAGCAAGAGAGAGAGATAATAGCAGGTTACTGCTCTGGTCAACTGGGGCTCAGTCCTGCTGGGACCTCTGGGAGACAATGTAGAACACATCTAAAAGTTTTTGCACCCAAGCGTGAGGGAGCTGGGGTATTTATTCTCCAACTCCTGACCTCATTGGCTGAAGACTGCTCAACTTTCTTGGCACCTCTGTCCTGCCCAGTGGAAAGTGGCATTTGCTCCCACAGCCAGAGGAAGCCCTCAGGCTTCTTTCTTGCAGTCAGAAACTGCTAGCTTGCATGGGAATAATGAGTGCCAAGCACGTGGGGGCCAGGCGCTGGTGGCATCTGCTACATTAAATACTCGCCCAGGGTCACCTCGGTGGTAAGAGGTGGAGCCTCAATTTGAATCCAGTGATCCTGACTCCAAGTGTAGACCCTTGACTTCTACAATCTTCAGCTTGTCCCTTGGTGGAAAAGAGCAGACATAGACTCAGTATCTTTTCTGATTACCTGTTTTACATGTTGTTAAAAATAATTACTCATTCTAATAAAGGCAAAGTCACAGTTTCTACACCTTGGAAGAACACTGGGGAGTCTGTAAAATGAACATATCCCAACAGGGCCATGAGCTGCTGCTGTTCTAGAAAAATGCTCCCTGGAGACTTTGACTTGCTGCTCCAGGATTTGACCTGGAGGAAGGTTTGCCCTGGGTTGTCTGTATCCCCCCTGAGAGGGCATGTTTGGCCTCCACCCAGGTGAGAGGAGTGTGATCAAAGGCCCCAGGCAGTTGACTGTTATAAATGCCTTTAGTGGGGTGCAGTCATCCAGAGAGGCCAAAAAGTGGTACATCCAGTGTGCAAGGCCAGATCACCTTTGGTCAGGTCCCCATCATGGCCCCTCCCTGCTCCTGAGGGCTTCCTCTGGCTGTGGGAGCATGTTGGCTAGGAGGTGAGAAGCATGGCAGGCAGAATCTAGTCATTCAAGGAGGGAAGAGACAGAGATGAGAACGCCAGTAGGGCTCTGCTGTTTGAGGGGGAAAACCTTGGGCCTCCGGAAAGGACAGACCTGATGGAGGCAGAGAGTAACCCCACTCCTCTGGAGACAGCCTTTCCAATGTAACCTCCGGCTAAGCCATCCCCAGACTGGCGTTAGGCCCCCTGTGGGATTGGCTTGGAGGATCGCAGCTCCACAGTGTTGACGAACTTGAGAGAGGCAGCCTTGGGGACACTCGTGCCTGAGGAGTGGCAGAATCTCAATGCTGGCAGGGCCCTCAGAGAGCGTGCAACCCAGCCTTTATTCTTAGAGAAACTGAGGATCAGCCACCTGACCCATGGTTGCTTAGGGGCAGGGACAGAATTTCGCAACTGGTGGCAGGGAGAGGTAGGCCAAGCGGCAGAAATCAGGTATGGCCTCTGTTCCCTCCCCTCGCCCATCATCAGCTCTTTCTTTACTCCTCCTGCCTACTTCCTAGCTGTCAGTTGCCACAGCGGATGAATTTTGGAGTAGGCAGGAAATGCCTTAGCCGTCTTTCTGAAAATATGTTTTTTGAACCAGTGTCAGTATGATGAAAAAAATAGAGCGGATCTAATCTATTGGCGTGTTTTTCTAATTACCAGATTGATTTACTAGAGAAATCTCCCTAGGAATTTGACTTTTCTGCAAGGTCTTTGCAAACTCTACTTTTGTTCTCCGAAAAAAGCCCAGTGAAATCCACACAGATTTGGGGGAACTGGGCCCCTCTAATCAGGGCCCAGAGCTTATTTGTTTTCTAATGGAATCTGAATAGAATTTAATGCACAGCCATTCCATGAGGAGTGCATTCATATTTTTAATTAACAAATTAGGAGCTATTTTCCCCTCTTTGAATGGCAGTCGTGTGGGCCTGGTTCCTTTTCGGCCAATTTAGTCAACTTGGGTGATTTTAATTACAACAGTCACGAGCACCAGAAATTCCTACATCTGACAGATTCGCGACCTGGTCCATTGATTCTCATTTAAAAGCAAGTTGTCCATGAACAGAGATCTCCAAGGGCACCGGTGGGCGTCAGGAGCGGGGGCCGGGCATTGTGCCTCAGGTACAAGCAGAAGAGGGTCTCATTTTCCAGTTTGAGATCCATTAGTCCTGATTACCAGGTGGCTGGTTCTCCCTCACTTTACCTTCACGTGTTTAAGAAGCAGTGGCTCTCGACGAGAAGTGCTTCCAAAATGCATGGACATGTGAGAAAATGGTCCTAGCTTTTTTCCTCAGGAACTTGGCCTTGCGCTCATGCTTTTCAAACTTTAACATGCGTGAGAATCTTCTGGGGATCTTGTTAACAGGCAGATTCTGACTTAGTTGGCTTGGAGCGGGACCTGAGATTCTGCTTTTATCAACAAACATGCCAGGGCTACTGGTCTAGGGACCACACTTTGAGTAGCGAGGCTTTGGCTGATTTATTTGCTTCGGAGGGGTTTCAGAATCTAGAAGGGGGCCAGTTGCCTGAAATGTGCCCACATAAAGCACAGGTGCAGTGACTGGGTTTGGGTGTGAGAAGACAGGTGGGGAGGGAGAGTTCTTGTTACAATTGTTGTATCTTTTTTGGTTGCTGCAGCATCAGAGACAACCTCACCCCCCAAACACACACACACACACACACACACGCACACAATCCTTGGCCTCTCTCAACACGTTCCCCATCCAAGGTGGTTGCGTCCGGCATCTTCAGCGGACTCGGCTGTCAGAGCAGTCCACCTCGTGCACCGAAGGCTGGCTCAACAGGGGTCTGGGTGAGGTCGGGAACTTCACAGGGCTTGATAGAACAAGCAAGCCATGTGGGAGGCAGAGAGAGTCCCTTCTGGAAACAAATCTGTCCCCCAGCCCTCCCTGTGCTGGCAGAATGGATGCTGAATTAGCAAAGCAAAGAGAACTCAGGAACACAATGTTCCCTGAGAGGTTGGAATCAAAAGGGTCCCAGCCCTCCACCCCCCGCTGAGAATGCTGTGAATTTATGATGTGTCAACAGTTTGAGCCCCAGCACATAGCAGTCTGATGGGCTACAATTAAGAGTGTGTGCTAAGCCCCTCCCTATTCCTCCATGATGTATTCATGGAATTTATGTGGTATCAGCAAAGCGAGCAGTGTGCACATTTGGGGCAGGAATTTTAGAACTATGATGTAATCATCCCCAGGGAAGTGGCCGTGAGAGGAGAAAAGAAAAATAGTAAAGATGAATTACAAAAATCTCAGGATGACTTGGATCTGGATTCCAAACAAACTATGTGCCATCATTACTTTTATGACATTTTTAAGACTATTGGAAATTTGATGACGTTAAGAATTTCTCATACTTTTGGGGTATGAGAATGATATTAGGGCTATGTTAAACAGAGAGGCCTTATCTTTAGCATTGTATACTGAAATATTTATGGGTGAAATGCTATGTTGTCTGGGATTCACTTTAAAATAATGCAGGGATAGGAGAAGTGGATGAGGGTATGAAAGATTGATCATGAATTGACAATTTGGGAGTTGTGTGATGGGTAGGGTGCATGAGAGTTTATTATGGTGTTCTGTCTATTTTTATATATGTTTCGAATTCTCCATATTATAAAGTCAAAAAAATCCTAGGACACGTCATTCATTTTGCTGATAGCACATACATTCCATGACTACATGATGGAAAGGAGAGGGGAGGGGAGGGGGAGAGAGAGAGAGAGAGAGAGAGAAAGCAAAGGAAGAGAAGAGGAGATCCGTGATTGTGTAAGATACTCTGTCTTCCTCTCCCCTATACTCTGGGTTGAGAAAGAGGAAAAACATCATCAGAACATGATGGGCTAGTCCGATCACACTTTGGTCATATATTGCAATGGAAATGAATGAGACTTTACTTTCAAAGTGTGTGTTGGAGTCTTTTACTCCATCTGGGGAGAAAACCCTAGTCTCTTCTGGAATATCTCTCTGTAATGTGATTTATCTCATCCCTCTGTTTCTGTGGATTTCTTCTGGATTTTCAGGTAAGTAGGACCTCGGTGGCCATCTTAATGATTTGTTCGACTCCTCTCCAAGGCTGGTAGAGCAGCTGCCCCAAACTGACCAGAAATCAGATCTTACGAGGGTTAGGGTTGATATTCTGAGTTGGAAAGGTATCCTACATCATGTTCATCATAGCCAAAGCTAGCCAAGGTGAAAACTATTCCTTATTCTTAAACTGAGTTGTCCAATGAATGGTGAGAGAAGGGATAATCATGGGTCTAGGTGACACAGATCATGGGTGGTGTAGGAGGATAAAGATTTCAGTAATTTTTGCTCAGGGTCATAAAAATTTCCAACAAAGGCACTCATAGTAAACATCAACCTGGTTTGGATTTAATTGTTAATAGTTACGTTTTACTGAGCATTTACTATTAATCCAGCACAGTGCTACTACTTTATATGATTAGTGCCTCTGAAGTAGGTATCCCGTTTTTTAGATCAGGACATTGTGGCCTCGAGAATTTAAGAAACATGTCCAAGATACACAACCAGTAACCATCAGGATCAGAGTCAGGACTTGAGTGAAGCAGTGAGATACTTAGGGAGCCCAACGTAAGAAGATCCTCTCTCTCAGGGCTGAGTAGGTGCTGACCCTGACATTGTACACCCTAAGCACCTCTTTTGTCTCATTCTAGCCTCATCCCCAGTCAGGGTTCAAACACAAGTCTCTACAACATTAGCCTCTATACTCTTGAATGAGTGCTCAGGGATTTTTCCTCTTTAAGAGGGGATTCATTGTGTGGGGTGGGTATGAGGAGTCATGATTGAGGGAGCAAGAACTCTAATGTGGAATTGGTGGGATAAAAGGGGAAGGAGAACATAATAAGTCCTTTGTGTTCCATTATGATAGGCTCATCCTTGACCTTAACATGGTAGGATTATAGTCTTTATTAAAGGACTCTGCTCTCTCTATATAGGTAGCACCTTACCTGTTCCGTATGTCTGGGTATTTGAGGATGGAGGTTTTTCCACCTAAGCCTGTCCAGCCCATGATCTCTGAACTAGACAACTTGGGACCTTCATCTTGAATTTCCCTTAATCAATATCTTACTTGCGCTGATGATCAGTCCTGGTAGTCGGAGACTTCTCTGCTGTTTGAAAATTAGAACAAAACCTTTGCTATGGCCTTTTCCCCTATACAGTGCTGATGGGAGCATTCAATCCCCAGAGAAGGCTGTTTGGTGATATCTATTAAAGCTAACCCAGAGCTTGCGCTCCCCCTCAGCAATTGCACTTGTAGGTGTGTGCCACAGAATGTTCAAAACACCAGCTTGATCCATGAGAAACAACCCAAATGTCCGTCACTATCAGGGTGGAGAAATAAACTGGGGAATACTACATAGCAAAAAAGGAAGGAACATGGAGGAGTCTCACTAAAAAAACTGTTGAGCAGGAAGCCAGTCACAAATGAGTATGTAATGTATGATCTATTCTACTTGCATGAAATTTAAAAAACAGACAAAACTAATCTATAGAATAGATAAGAATCAAAACGATGATTACTTTCAGAGGGTAATTGGGAGTGGATGAGAGAGGGCTGCTGGTGATGTTGTATCTCTTAATTTTTGCATTTAAGAATAGACACAAGTTTTATCTCTTTTTCATTTGAGGAATATTTAAATTGCCTCCCCAATAGTTTAAGGTTCTTACCAGCAAAAAACAGCATTCATTCTAAATAGTTAAAAGAAGGGGATTCTTAAAAAGGTATTAATTGATTAATGAGTTCCTGGGAGGGCCAAAGATCTGGCCTTGGACAGTTCAGAGTCAAGGCAATGTAGATTAGACAAAGTAGCAAGAGGCACCCCACCACACCAAGTGAATATTCTAGATGAAACATGCTTGACCCTTCTGTCTACAGCTCAGCAGCTTTGACCCTCAGCACTGGATTCAGAAGCTCTGCCTCAGTTACCCCAAAACAGATCCCTCTACCACAGTTCTTGCCAGAAGATCTGATGTCCTTGGATGGGCCTCACATTGTTCACATCTGCACCCCAATCTTACTGAGTGTGACTGATTGGTGGAACAAAGGTCACATGACTGATCGCTTATAGAGGTTCTTGGAAATTGTAGTTTTTAGCTTTGGGGACTTACACTAGAAAAAGGCAAGCTAAAGTGTTAGTATGGCTGTTAAGTTAGCCCACCACACTTCCTTTCTGCCTTTTTCTTTGTCATGGGGAATTGGGAAGGCAGCACAAAGTGCTTGTCCTTGGGGAGACTGGATGCCCTTTTGCCATGGGTCTTTTCCACATTTAGCCCTGCATGACTGTCTCCCATGCCCCGGAGCAGGCCTCTGTTGGCTCCAGATGAATTCCCTCCACATGGTTGGCTAGGAAAGACTAAAGTCACTGATTTGGAAAACACAGTAGAACCATAGGCCAAACTTCACCCACAAGAGAGAAATAAGAATAACTCCCAGGACACCTCAGGAGAATTTCTGTGAATATGCGCTTCTGTTATTTCCTGAAAAATTCAGAACCTTTTTGACTTAGAACTCATATTTGACAATTGCAGCTGATCATCAGCAATGCAATAAGATGGATCATTTTTTATACGTTAATATGCTTCTCAGGGAGTGGACTATATTTGTACGGGAGCGTCTTGAGAAGCCTCGTGAGGTAGAAGCTGAGTTAGGGTGGGAAAATTACTCTTCATGAGAAGAGGAGAGAAATCTATTTGTGTCTGAGAAGGAGCTGCTGAGGGAGAAGGAAGCATGGAGAGAGCCAACCAGATGGCACAGATTGGAGTCTGCATGATGTAAAGCCATCAGGAACCTTACTAAACTCAAGAAGTTGTTGATGAAAATGAACGGTTTCCAGACTCCCAGGATTCTGATTCTGTAGACACAAAGGAACCTCACTATCTGTATTTTTAACATACCTCCTTGGTTATTGTGATGTAGTTGGTTTAAGGAAGCAGCAGCATGGAGGTCCTATAAAAAATATTGAAAATATTAGAAACCCTGTTAGGTGGACTTGCTTCTAGGATAACTCCATGTGTATTTATTTCCCATCCAAGGAGATTTTCAGGAGATCTTCACCTCTCATATTTTGTTCAAGCCTCCCCAACCTTCCTTCCCCCGCTCCCCATAAGGCATGGAGGAGAATGGAAGGATCTGTAGAAATATATGTTTCCAGAAAACAGAGGTTTCCCAGTGTGATATGAGAATGTTTTTGGCTGCAAGTAATAAAATAGCAAAATTAATTTGGTTTAAATAACGAGAATGTCTAATAAGAAGTCTGATTGCAACGCTGGTTAATTCAGCTTTTTAGACAGGTCATTAAAAAGGGAAGCTCTTTCCATTCTTCTCCTTCATACTCAGAATATTGGTTTTTAATCTTTAGCTTGTCTCCTCATTATCACAAAATGGCTGCCACAGCGCCAAGGCATTATAACCTCACCCAATTATGTCTAAGGCAGGGCATAACGAGAAGTTTCTTCTTATGTACCTTTTCCAATCAGGGAGGAGGATCTTTCCCAGAAGCTCCACAAAAGCCTCCTCCTTAGGTCCCACAAGATTTCATGGCTATGGTCTAGTCAGAAGGGATACTGGGAAAGTGAATATCTGCCAGTTTCAGTCTTTGGGGATAGATGGGATATGACAGAAAGAAGTGGGAGGGAAAGGGCTGTTGGAGAGATAATGCTGCCTGCCATAGCTACCTCTTTGAGCAGCCATGAAAAGTTTTCAATAGTTTCCTTTTTGACATATGAAAAGGCATTTTATTATTACTATTTTATTATATAACATATTAATGAATATACCAGACTGCATTTTCTCAAATGGCATATCAGGCACATTTCTTTCCGATTCCCTGGAAAACCTCAGTATCATCTGTCCTTTGGAGGATTCAGTTTCTTACGACAAGTGTGATACTGTCCACGAGGATACCAATGGTGCTTAGTAGTAAAGAACCTTTTGCTAAGTTGTTCTATCATGGGTCCTTGTTCAAGGCGTTCACTTTTTTCTGCTAATCTGGTTTTCAGCACTTGATCATGTGTTTCTTCATTATTACGCACAGGATCTGGCAGAGGAATAGGTTTTGTGTGTTCATATGGAATGTCCACGGAAGGGTGGTAGCGTACTATTGTCCTGCCATCAGATGTCAAAGCAAGCTCTACTTTGCAATTATAGTCATCTGGTAGAGAAGAATATGTAGATTTATGACAAACACAGTATAAATCTCCATTTTGGATCGGAAATAAACGTCTCAAGATACTTCTCTTTGATATCACCCATTTTACTGCTGCTCCAGCCACGGTGTATCAAGATATTTATGAAAAAGATGTTTTGAAGAAACACTGCTTTTAAAATCTGCTTCTAGGAAAAATCAGTTTTCATCCCGTGACAGGGCCTCACTGTGAGCTCGCCATCTTGTTTCCTTCAATAGTTTCTGATGGTTGTTGCAGTTCCTTGTCTTCCTGAATAGAGATATGGCACCAACACGCTTTTTACATAATGATGTAAGCTCCACATAGAGCAGAGAAAAAAGAACACCCAATGAGTGAATTTGTGCTCCTCTGCTAACTGGTTGAGTTCCTTGATTAGTCATACCTTCACTCTCCTTTGAAGACCTTTCCAGCTTCAGGCTAGCATTTTGGCATCCATTACCATACGGAGGTTTCACAACTGTGTGTCTGCCTTTTATGTTTTTTTGGTCCCATTTCTGGATAAAAAGATGTCAACTATCACTTCTTCTGTTGTCATTACACCTGTCATTACCTCTGTTTCCTTTTTTATTTCTAATTCTGTTCTGGGCTGATAAATCAGCTAACCAAGTCTGTTATCAATCTGTGTTGAATATGAGTTAGGAAGCTCTGAATGAGGGACCATGAAGTACTGTTTCTACCATTAGCATAGTGTCTACAGTGGCTCAGAGACTTTTTTGAGGGGGGAGGTGATTGATGGATTGATATTTTAAAAGTCTTTTTTATTTAAAGAAATAAAGCTTACAGAAAAGTTACAAAAATAGTACATGAATTCCTATACACACAGGTCATTAAGATTCAATAATTCTTAGCATTTTACACCATTTTCTTTTCTCTTTCTCTCTCTGTGGTCATATATGCACACACTTACATATATGTACATAACTGCTATTATTATTATTGCTACTATTACCACTTTTTAATATTGTATCACTAAACAATTTGAGAGTAAGTTGTAGACATCGTAACATTTTAATCCTAAATACTTCTGCATGTGTTATCAAAACTGCAAGGGGTTTTGGCCTAGGTCTGGTTGCTCACAACACAGAATAATCTATTGCTGAGACAAGGAGGATTCCCAAGGAAGAAAGGAAATTTTAATATGAAAGACATTTCTTGGGAGAACAGGAAAAGCAGTCTCAAATCCAGCTCCTGAAGTAATGGAGACTACCAGGCTTTTTAAAGAGGAGCTACATGCATTGGGGCAGGTTATCTTGTAATTAACAAGAATTTTGCCCAATGGGGCAGATTGTGGTGAAACGAACAAGGGTCCACATGCATGGGCGGGTTACTGAGGGATGGCGAGGATTGGAGTCAGGAAGTCTGCCCAGGGACTTTCAGAATCTCAACTTTGTCATGCAGAACTTTTGCCATTTCTGGGAAACAACTCAAAAAGGTCAAGTAGTTAGTTAAAAGTTATAGGGTTCTGGTCATCGAGCTCTAGTTGCCTGAGAATCCTAAAACATGAAGGAGAGGATTATAAAAATAAAAAGGGTCATTGAAATTTGTTCATAAAGCCAATTATATACGTGCCACTTAGGAATATGGACATTCTTCTATATAAACACATTACAATGATCAAATTCACTAAAGTTGACATTGATACAATGCTATTATCTACTATACAAATCATTTTTTTTTTTGTTTTGGCAGTTTTTGGCTGGGGCTGGGTTTTGAACCCGCCACCTCCGGCATATGGGGCCCGTGCCCTACTCCTTTGAGCCAGGCGCTGCCCCAACTATACAGATCTTATTCAAATATTACCAACTGCCCCTATGATCTGTTTTACAACATTAGGGTTTTTTTTTTCCGATCAAAGATCCAAATCAATATCCTACATAGAATTTAATCAGAGACCTTTTAAAGCCACTACTAAGAGTCTGTGTTCTGAGAGCTGAGGGTACCAGATAACTCATCCCCAGATAATTCTGCCTCTCTGAGTTGACAGCCAGAGGAGACTTTCAATTTTTCAAAATCTTCTTTCCCTCCTTTCATCTCACATTATCCTTGCCACAGTTCTGTGAGGGAAGTAGGGTACAGGTTAGCATCTCCGTTTTAAGGATGAGGAAACAGCCACAGAGAGTTATGCTGGAGGTTCAAGCCAGGAGAAGTGTGTTATAACCCTGGCTTTGCACTGTATCTCTGGACCTTTCCTCCAGTCCTCAGGAGATGAACGGGCAGACGAGACCTTAGCCAGGCCTCCCACCTGTGTGGCTTTGGCCCTGCTGTGATGGCATCACCTGTCTCCCAGTTGGCATTTATCCATGTGGTCCCAGAAATTCATCAGGCAAATGTCCAGAAGAAAGCCAAGTTCAACAAGACAGAGGCAAATGGACAAGAGCCTTTCCTTCTCCCCTAGTCCTGGCAGCAGTGTTACTCAATAACCCTGGGGTGTTAACAGTGGGGCAATGAGTTGCTCAGGGACCAGTGTCTCCATTTCTGGCAGAAGAGGCTGGCCCAGTGACTTTCATGGTTCCTTTTTGCAATATGAATCCAGGACAATGTGGCTGCTCCACCCATAAGCCTTTGGCTTTTACCACTTTAGCATGCCCTTGGACTTCTAGCTCCTCTGCATCTTCTTGGCCAAGGGCTTTTACTGTGCCTGCACACACAGTAAGAGAGAAGTAGGGCCAGCCCTCTCCCAGCCTTCTCTCCCTGGGCACAAAACTCAACCCACAAATACCCCAATTCCTCCCCCCTCAGGTGGGCTAGCTCTGACACACATGCTCAAAATGGGGTCCCCGGACTTCTGGCAGCCTGAGAACTGTTCATTACTGATTTGTAGCCAGTGCAGAAATTGAGAGTAAGCATTGGGAGCCTCTACAGCAATTTCATAGAGTAACTATATCTCTCTTGAACCCAGTAATTAAAAATTAGGTCTTGCATTTTGAAAATTGTTTTAGTGTATGTTTTAAAAAGTCTTTTAGTAATTTATTTTTATTATTTATTGCAAAATATCTGGAGAAAAGTGTATCAGTCCAAGATAGTTTAGAAATTAAAAAGAAAACAAAAACCTCGAGTCCTTTACCATAGTAGTTTGAGGAGAACCATTCACCCTGGTCGTGCCCCATTGCTCAATAACGCATGTTTTATGACCCATCTTCCCGTCCCTGTTTTATTTCCTTACAACTCTACCAGCACTTCCTGGAATATCCCCCTATATACGCTATTTACACTCAAATTCTTGTCTCAGGGTCTGCTTCTGGGAAGAACCCATCCCGAGACAATGACTTACATTTCTTTCCAATTAATTTTAGAACCCAGTTACATCCTGTGATTTTCAAGTGTTTATACTTTTGAAACGAAATGCCTAAAGTTCCCACATGGAAGGACTTTGTAAAAATGTCTCAAGACTTTAAAAGCCTTTAGAGAAATTCCAAAGGCATTTAAAAAATTCGGTTCATGTCTTAATTCATTTAAAAAAAGGATTATGAGTGAGACCTGCTGGAATATGGTCACCTATGCCTATCTACACTTTAATTTCATGAAAACATGGCATTATCTGCCACCTTCTCCTCCCTTTGCTCTGCTCAGCCCTCCACAAAAGCCTCAAATGTTCTACATACTTTGCTTGTACTGCCTCAGCCCCAGATGTCTCAGGATCCTGGGAGAGAACAGGGCTACAAGCAGGATCATATTCATTTTCAGAGTCTTCTAAATACATGGGATTTCAAAGAAGCAGATCGCAAATCAAAGTAAAGAGTCATAGTCTTGGCTTTGTTCCCTGTCTTGCTGTTTGTATATTTTATCTAATATTATGCATGGGCTGTGGGGTGCTGGTTATAACCAAAATCAATCAATCCTAACCTATTTTCAGGACCTGCCAGCTATTGGGACGACTTCCAGAATTATTGAAACCCTCTTTTCAGTATTTAAAGACTGGTGAAAGGATGCAAAAGTACTTAATGAAAAGTCAGGCTGACCAAGTGACAGGCCAACTTAGGGCTTCAGACCCAGGTGGTCAGAGGGTACTAGCACCTTGATCTCTGAGGCAGGGTGGGGAGACGGGGCATCTGGTAATTGTTTCATTCCTGGTGTTGGGGTAGGGTGGTGCTGGGTCAGCTCTACTCTAATGCAGGGGAAGTATCAAAGGGACAATGAGACAATACCAGCTTCCCCACTACCTTCACATTCTAGAACTTTGGCTCTAGCAAAGACACGGGCCAAGAATGGTGAATGCTCTGAGCAGTGGCCCAGGGAAATACTAATGGATCCACAGAGCAATGCGCGGCTGTGTAATTAAGAAACAGGGGCTCAGGGCTTGTAGCTCAGCGGCTAGGGCACCAGCCACATACACCTGAGCTGGTGGGTTCGAATCCAGCCTGGCCCCGCCAAACAACAATGACGGCTACAACTAAAAGATAGCTGGGCATTGTGGTGGGTGCCTGTAGTCTCAGCTACTTGGGAGGCAGAGGCAGGAGACTCGCTTGAGCCCAGGAGTTGGAGGTTGCTGTGAGCTGTGATGCCACAGCACTCTACCCAGGGTGACAGCTTGAGGCTCTGTCTCAAAAAAAAAATAATAATAAATAAATTGTTCATTGTTTATCTGAAATTCAAATCAACACTAGCCATCCTGGATTTTTATTTGCTAAATCTGGTAACTCCATCTTGGACCCTTGCTACCATCTCTGCATGCTTTTCCCTGCAGCTTTTGTGGTGCTTTTGCTTCTGAGCAACTGTACCTGGGACTCTCCTTTTGCAGGCCTGCTCTTGGGCTGCTGGAATCACTTTGCCTGCAGGTGTAGAGAGGGGAAGAACCTGGGAGTTTGCCTCCCCTACCTGGCAGCTGGGTGGCCCCATGCTGAGTACCAGTGATTGTTGGGCACAGGAATAGAGAAGCCCAGCTCTCTTGCCTTGGGTCTATCCAGTAGGATCAAGCCGGACTCCCCTCTGCAGCACTGAGGCCAGCATGGCACACTCTGTTGGCTTTGTCCCCTCACCTGTCCTGCTTTCTTTACTCCCTTACCAGCTTCCTCTGGGAGCACTTCCTTCAGAAGTCATTCGAAGCTTAACCCACAGGCTCAAGGTTTGCTTCTGGCCCTCACTCCCCAAGCTCATGCCAGAGAGAGGAGGCAGTGTAATGAGGCTGCCCTGACTCCCCTGACTCGGCCAGAGATGGATGATGAACAGCCATTCGGCCTCCAGAGCACCTGCACCCTGGCCGGGAACCCACTGCTGTAAGTGGTGCTTCAGTGCTCGAGCTCCCATGGGGGCCTCTGTGCAGACATGGGCCCTCACTCTCATGTCTGTTTGTCCCAGTTTTGCCACTGGTAAGGCTCACAAGCACTGAGCACGTTGCCTGGCATATGGAAAGTACTCTGGATATGTTGGGTGAAGCTATACATGAAGCTACTCTACACCCTTACAGCTCATGCGCCACACTTCCCCAAGGTCTCCATGGTCAGATCCAGTCTCTTAAACTCACTGGAAACTCACAGGACGTCTACCAAGCCTTTAGATTCTGTAGACCTGTGGCTGAAGGGGTCGTGCGCGATGCTTTGCACGGGGCTTGGCATGGCACTTTGCACGGCAACAGGTGAGAGCAGACAGCTGCAGGGGGACAGTGCAGGGCCAGCCCGCCCTTAAAAAGAGGAAAGGCCATTGTCATCCTTGGGTGCCCGCTGGAATCAACTGGCAGATCTTTAAACTTTTCTGAGCCTTGTGTCTCAGCCCTGGAGATTCTGTTTTAATTGGTTTGGGTGTGTCCTGGGCATCAGGATTTTTGAAAGCTTCTAAAAAGATTCTGCACTATTATGCAGGAAAATTTGAAAGCCACTAGACTAGTGCCCGACGGAATGCCTCAGGGCACCTTAGATTAAATAAGGTGATGGTATTGGAGATGGTCAAGGCATTAGGGTAATTGGGCTCCATCATTTAAAATTCTGGAGTGTCTGCATTTCAGGAAGGAATGGTTCCTAGATTGAAGGAAGTTGTTCTAGTTCAGCCCTTACTGCAGAGGTTCTCAAACTTAAGTGTGCGTTAGAATCACCTCCAGGGCTTATTGCCCCTCCCTCCCAGACTTTCTGATTCTGCTGGTCTGGGGAGAGGCCCCAAAATTTGCATTTCTAAAAAATCTCCAGATGATGTGAATGCTGCCAATCTGGGGTACACACTTTGAGAACTGCCGAGTTATTGTCAGCTATATTTGGAACTGTGCTGTCATGAAGGTAAGTTTTGCTTTCACTCATTCATTCCCCATTGGTTGATGACTCAAAAGTGTTACTTAGGGACTATGTATCAGTTTTCTTTTTTTTCTGTAATCATGTTGTATAACAAACAGCTCCCAAATGTCAGCGACTTCCAACTGCACACATTATTCCATGTTCACAGATTGGGAGGTTGTACAGTTCAAACAGTGCTAGATTTGAGTTCAGGCTTCAGTTGGAGTCCGTATTTGTCCCATACAGATTTTTTCTGAGACCTAGGCTGAAATAGCAACAGCTACCTGAGGCATGCTCGTTTATAGTGGAGGATAGAAGCTTCAAGAGGGTTGGCAGAAACTTAAGGCTTTAACTTGCAGCTGACACACTGTCATTTTCACCCACGTTCCATTGGCCAAAGCTATTCCCACAGCCACGCTCCAAGTCAGAGGATGGGGAGAAGTATTTTGCCCATAATAAACAGTGTCAAAGACAAGGAGTAAAGAGTGATGGACAAACATTGTTATCTACCACAACTTGTCAGGTGCCAGGCCCCACGTGAAAGTTCTGCAGAGACCCAGCGGGATAAAATGGTCTCGGCCTCTGAGAAGCACAGATTTGCAAGAAAGACAAAGATACAAGAAGCTGCCAGAAATGAGATGCAAGCATGTGGCAGGAGCACCGAGGTGGAAGGGCTCTCATTGCTGGGCTATCTACCTTCCCACTCTGTGCAACCAAGGCTCTTGGAGTTCAGCCCAGGCTGCAGTTCTGAAAGCCAGAGCTATGTGTGGGAGCAGCTGAGCTGGCCCACAGCTGTGGGGCATGGAGCAAAGGGAAATTGAGTCTGTGCCTGGACTGGGGCAGGTTCATTCTAGAAAGTCTGTTGTACCTGGTCCAAAGCAGAGAACAACTCAAAAGAACTGACCTTTTTGAAAGGGCTGGTGCAGGAAATAAGAAATCTGAGTGAGCCACTGGGGAAGTAAAGCCTGTAGTGATTTGTGGAGGGAAGCAGTTTGAGAGGGAAGGGCTGTTTCATAGGATGCCTATTGTGCCGAGCTTTAGACAGTGACGGCTTTATGAAAGCATCAGTTTGGAGGAGACAAAAAGGGAAGCAGATCTGAGCCACTTTCCAGAAGAGAGGATATTTCACCTGGGACATAGCTGATGAATAAGAGTTTGCTGGCAGATGGAGGCTAGATGATGGGAAGTGGAGTGGGTAACAATTCCAAGGGCACGCAGATTCCTTCCTTTTCCATAAAGTTGCTGCAGTTGCTATCTTAGCCCCAGCCTATTCTACAGCCCACCCCCGCCAGCTGGTATTCTTCCTGGTGCTCTAGACTGTCCTGCCACTCACAGCTGTCTCTGTGTTTCCAGGTCACTGAGGTTTTATTGCCTCTAAGATTCAAGAATTTTTGCCCCTCAAGTAATTTCCACAGAAATTATGTGGTTTGATTGTGGAGTGATTATAAAACTCCCAGACTCCCAAACGGTGTAACTCAGGCTGAGTTTCCCCTGGACTGGGCCCTAGAACCGATACCCCCAGTGCTGGGTTCAACACATGATCTATCCAGACTCTTTCCTCTTCAACTGCTCTCCGTGTGGTTGACAGCCCTGCCTCCTGGGAGTTCTTGCTCTGCTCCCAGAGGCTAGGCCATGTTTTGGAGGTTCTCTACTATTACAAAAGCACTAAATCTCTCAGAATGGCACAATTAAACACTCCAATGTCTTGAAGTTATTTTTCAAGGGATTTACAGGCCCACATGAAAATTCGACTTCTGGGAGTCTGCCATGACATCCCTAAGCTCCTGAGTTGGGCGAGCTGTTCAGCAAGACCTCAGCTCCATAAAGAAAGGGATTTGAGATGGAAGGAAAAGCTGTCTTAAAGGGATGAAGGGGTGAACATGTCGGTGGTTCTGGAAACACACGCTCAGTTAGACAGGCCCTGGCTAGGCAGAGTGGGAATGAGGGGGTGGCGGGTTGGTGGGTATGAGCTTGCGTGGGAGGGAGAAGCTGCTGGCTAAGTGGGCTGAGCCAATCTGTCTCATCGGTGTAGGTAGGTGGTGGTGACCATAAAAGCTGTTAAGAAGAGGAAGTGGCACCTTACAAACATGATCAAGTTTCTGCTAAAAAGTCCTGTTGAAGATAGGGGAGAATGGAGAGATATTTAAGAGTATCCTGGTCAGGACCTTGTGGTTGGAAGCTTGGAAAGAGAAAATTTGAGAAACAACCTTAATTTAGTCTTTTCAGCAGGGGTTGCAAAGTCAGCCTCCTACAAGGATGGGACAGGATGGAAGGGAATAAGCAGGCTGTTTTTCTCTTTTTTTCCTTCTTTCCAGAATGGCATCCTAGGCTTTGTTGTGTTCTGTGGGGAAATGCTTTGCATAGTAATTACACGAGAAGAGTCTCCACTTCCACCAAGATATATGTTCACTCCCTTTTTCCTTTAAAGACACAGCCCGCTCTTTTCCGCACCTTTGATAGAGACATGGATACAGGAAATATTTCACTCTCCTGTTAATAGCCCCATACCAGACCCACAAAATGAAAAGAAATGATTTACGGCAGCTGATAGCTGGCCTTAGTGACAGAGAATAATGGGGAGCACTGGGGTTGTGGAAAGCTGGGTGGGGATGTCCAGACCTAAAAGGGGGCTTCTCTGTTCTGGCAGGTGAGGCCAGACCTCTGATTTTGCAAGAAACAGAAAAAAATACTTTAAAATAAAATCTTTCCATTTTTAAATGTTGGCTCCCAAGTCACATTCTTTACAGCACTGAAGAGGCCAAAGACCACGGCCCCTTGATTTGTGCCTGCTCCCTGAGATCTTTGCTGGGGATAGTGCTCTCAGATGTGGGATTGTCCAACTTGAAGAGTGACACTTTGAAGACAAGCAGGGTCCAGATGGCAGGGCTGTATTAAGGGGCCAGGAAATTGGGGTGGGCTTGGGGGGTGAGATGGCCACTCTCCGAGAACTTTAAGGGGTCGAGGCCTGGTGTTTCTGCTTTTCCCTGGGGTTGCTCTTATAAGGTGATGCTGCTGGCTGCCCTTGGGGTCATATCTAATCCACTGAAATCCAGATCAATCAAGAGACCACGGGGGGCCAGAGCCCCAGCTAGAGCCCAGTGGAGCTGGGGTGGGGGCAGGCAGCCAAGCTGGCTCCGTTCGTTTGCAAGGGCAGCTGTAACAAAGTACCGCAATCTGGATGGCTTAAAACAACAGACATTTATTCTCTCACAGTTCTGGAAGCCAGAAGTTTGAAATCAAAGTGTTGGCAGGGCTGTTCTCTCTCTGAAGACTCTAGGGGCGGATCCTTCCTCACCTCTTCCAGCTTCTGGTGGTTGCTGGCAATCCGTGGTGCTCCTTGGCTTACAGACTCATCACTCCGATCTCTGCCTCCGTCTTCACACAGTGGTCTTCCCTCTGTGTCCAAATTTCTCTCTCGTTAGAAGGAAATCTGCCACTGGATGTGGGGCCCCTCTCATCTCAACTTGATAACATCAGCAAAGACTCTATTGCAGGAGAACAGGTCTCCCGATGGCCTTCGTCATCCTAGCTCCCCCCACCTCCAGCTATAGTTCCCAGAATATTGGAAAAGTTGCCAAGAGTGCAATGTCTGGAGATAAGGAGGAATCGTGCAACAGCTGGCGCTGTGTTTTAAGTTCTTCTACAACAAGATGTCCCAAAGCACTTGTTCTTAGAGAGCGCAGCGATGCCCAGTGTGTAAAACCCACAGAGGGTACATTTGGCACCCCTCAGTGGCAGTGCAACATGGGGCACCCAGAGGAGCCTCCATCCACCCTACGTGGCTGTGAGGACCCGCTCGTCATGGATCTCAGGCTTCTGTTTGTTCTCTCTGCCAGTGTGTGACTAGTGAGTCTGCTCTGCTTGACCCATGCGAGTGTCCTGTCTCACTGCACTCACGTCAGTGCTAGAGAAGCTTTGTACCCATTTCCAAATAAGATCACATTCGGAGGTTCTGTGTGGACATGGATCTTAGGAGAACGCTATTCAATCCAGGACACTGGCTGTCTTGAATTTCCTACTCATTCATCAGATGAATGTCCAGGATGGCTGGCTCACTGTCCCATTGGGCCATGCTGAGACCTACCTCCATGTCTCAAGGAGGTGTGTGTCACTGCTGACCCTGGAGGCAGGGGGGAGCCCAGGGCTCCCTAGGGGCTGACAGAGCTATGGGCAGGCCCAGTCGCTCAGAAGAGAGCTAGGTGAGGGCCTGGCCCACATTCCCACGGGAAGGCTGATGGTGGGGGCAGCAGGCACTCCCTGCTCCAATGCTAGCCAAGGACATCATTACTTGGCCCTCCAGCTCTTGCGACCTGGCTCCCACCCGCAGGACCTTGCTGGCTTAGGAGCTCTGTCCTGACAAGGTAGGAACAACTGCCACATGCCAAGGGCCACTGAACCCTACAGTGGCTTGAAAATGGCCCCCTGGGAAGAGAAGGAGAAAGCAGATGATTTTCAGGACGAAGCTCTGATTGTTCTCTGGCAACTCCCCAGACACTGAGAGAGTGGTCCCTCTTTTCCACTGACCTTTAGGTCTGCTTATGCACCCTGGCCCCCCACATGTCCATCCTTCAGGGAGACACTTTTCTGCCTCAGAGCCTTGCATTTTCCCGAATGGCAACCCTGTGGCCTGCCCCTGTGCTGGCCCTAACTGGAGGGTGTCTGTCCCTACAAGCAGAAGGAGCTGTGTCCACTTAGGAAAGGTGGCAGAGACCCCGAGGAGCACATGCACCTCCTTCGGAAGTCTGGAGTTCCTGAAGCAGTGGTTGTGGAATGCTTGAGTCAGAGAAGACATTAACTGTCACCAAAGCTAACCTTGCTCAGAGCTTTGAGTCCTCCCTCCAAGGCTGCTCCTCAGGGCCATCCTATGCTTACAAAACGGCAGAGACGGGGCACTTGCTATGCCCAAGGCAGTCCAATTCCTTTTCAGACACCTCTAATCATTATCAAATTCGTCCTGATGCTGAGTCAGAATCTGCCTCCCTAGCGTGTCACCCCTTAATCCTGGTTTATCCACCAGGGCCCAGAACGCAAATATAATTCATCAAATCATCAGCTATCAGAACTAGAGGCCACCAAGGCCAAACCTTCATCTGAAGTTCCCTCTCTTGCTCCAGATACCGTTTCCAGATGCACCAGCACCTTGGCCTGGTTGTCTGAAGTGTGTAGTCATCTGCCTCTTCCTTGGATTTTAAGAGTATTTTACTTTTATTTCTTTGCCAGGCTTGGGTAGCCTTTCTGAAAAATCAGGTTAGCCTTCTCAGCCCAGATAGGAAAGGAGGGTGGCAAAGGTGCCCTGCACAGGTATGACAGATGGGAAACTGGCAGCCACACTCAAGAGCCCAGAGATTGGGGTAGACGAGAGGTTGTCCTGTCTTCCCACCAAGCTGCAGCTACAGGGGACCCGCCGCAGCTGCTGTTCTCCCCACCCCCACCTCAATATAAAAGCACACCCATCCTAGTATTTATAGAACTAGTAAATAAAGAATAAAATAGCAAGTGAAAGTAGGTTTTGATTGCCTACGTGTTGGTAAAACCCAGCTGGAATAATTTGATTCATGCATGGAAAAATGTCTCTGAAGCAGGGCCCTTTTTTAGTGTGCCGAAACTGAATCCCTCCAGCCGCAGATAGAAATTTCTGCTCCTCTAGTTTGGCTCCCAGACTAAGAATTAAAATCTAAAACAAGATTCCAAGAGAACTAATTATTTGATCCCTCGAAATATACCAGCGAGCCGTTTTCCAATATCGCAGACAAGGCTGCTGAATGAAGGGAGAGATGATCACATCCTCTTTGGCAGCCGGCTCTTTCTAGAAGGTGCATCCTCACCCAGTTGGGCGGGGGGTGGGCGATGAAGACTATCTCATCTGTCTGGCCTCTGGACATAGCCCCGTGGCACAGAGAGATGTGTTCTTAGGCAAAAGTAGGTACCATGTGTGTTTGATTTTTGTTCCCAGTATAAAAGGACTGTGACTAATTTTATATTCTGTGAGTGGTTTTTGAGGAATGAAAAAATCTATCATTCCCACCCCCAGCCATGCACTCCTTCAAATAAGGGTTTCCCTTCTGCAAAATGCCAGATTGTATCGCAGACAATGCCCCTCAGTTGGTATGGGAGGTTCTGGGTAAAGTTGGCGTGGAAAAGCCATCATTACTTCTATGCTAGGCTGTCCTCTGGCTTAAAGGATGCTGAACTTACCAGTGACTCATGGCTGCTGACAGCTGCTGCCTTTCCTGCCTGTTACACCCCTCAAACATACATATACACGGAGTCCCAATAAGGATCGTAAGAGCTAGTTTGAAAAACTACTTTTGTTTGAGAGACTGTGTGGGTTGGTAGAAAGATGAAATGGAGCTTTATCAATTAACAACTGTGCTTTAGGGAGTAATCCCAGGGGACAAACTCAAAGAAAACATTCCTTCTTGGCTCTTGACAGTTTTTCTTCCACTCTGATACATGGTCTGCCAATTAGGTATCCAATTGGATTTCTGAGATTTACTTTTAAAGATGTGAATACTTGTGAGGATGAAGTGGTTCCCAGTCGCTTACATTTTAGTGAGAATTAGTTGAATAAAATTGCTTCCCTCTGGGATCCTATTTGCATCCGGGTATATCAAGGTAGTGAGATTCGGAGTGAGAAAGGGATAATTTTAGCAATAACACACCTTAGGGAATGAGGACTTGAATGTAGAGATTCCTACATTTGACTTCCAACATTTTCTAACGTTCAAACGGATCTGATAGACTTTAGTAATTTGTCTAAGAAGAACAACTACCACTTTAAACACCATCTTCATGGGGGACATTTGTTACCAGTTCTGAACAACCAGCTTGCAAGTGAATTTTTTCAGTCAGCAATTTAGGCTGTGCAAATGATGAGACTGACATTCAGAAAGGCAAAAAGGACTCACATGTGTGCTGGTGGAAAAAGAATTTATTCCTCTTAAAGTAGGGTGCATGGTACAATGAAATGCACTTCATGTAAAGAAATCCATGAGGATGAGCATATGGGGTCATGGCCAAGTGTTCTGTCATTGCATTCTGCTGCCCCCCTGATTCCCTGCTACCACCTATTTTCAATTCTACCCTACCAGGGGGCTTCTAAGGTGTTGCCCCAGAAATTCTTAAATCCCTTTCTGCTGTCAAAGATATCCCTATAGATGTTTTTTCCACCCACAATCGGAAACTTTCCTGGAAATCTAATCATCCATATTCCAATGATTGCCGAGGTTTCAAGGAATCAAAATAATGTTTGGCTTCTTGTCATTAGAACACAGCTAGAATGGTCAGAATTCTGTGCCCTTGATGGTTTCAGGTCTGAGGAGCAGAGGTGAGGACAAGGAGCAAAGAAGACTTCATTCCGGCTGGCACGTTGGACTGAAGTTGCCCAGCAGTCACGGTGATGGTTTCGTACCCTGGAGCAATATTATGCAAAATTTCGTATGTACATTTTTGGGTTAAGGGAACTCATAGTTTCATCAGATTCCCAAAGGGATCCTGACTCCTGACCCACAAAAGATTAAAAACTCTGGCATAGATAATAATTTTTTCATGGTGGCAAATGATTTTTTATTAGAGAAGATACTCAAACTAAGTTCGTAACAATTGCATCAGTCTGGGTAGGTAAGACTATGTTGCAGTAACAAACATGGTGGCTTAACATGCAGTATGAAAAAGTATGTTCCCTACTCATGCTCTGCACCTCGGTGTGTGCAGCCAGGGAGAATATGCTCCCTGTAACCACTCAGATGCCCGGGCTGAGAAAGCCTCCACATTTACATAAGTTTCCACCATCACCATGGTGGCAGGAAAGCAAAGTGGCCTGAACGCTCACTGGCTATTAAGCTTCCCCCCAGGAGTGCTTATATTTAATTGGCCAAAACAAGTTACATGGCCACAAGTAACTCCAAAAACAGGAGGGGACATCCGATCCCGTCATGTGCTCAAGTGGAGAACTGGAATATTTGTGAACAGCCTTAATGACTACTGCTGTGATATAAAATTTTTGGAAAGAAAACCATAAACTGCTGAGCTCATCCACTTTAAAAATTAAGAGCAGGGAATATAAAACTGTATTCAACAAATATAGTAGATAATAAAAAGAATTCTGGTTCCATATTATGGCCAATTAAGAGAAAAAGTTGGGGGAAAGAGAGAGAGGGAAAGAAAGTGAGAGAAACCGAGAAAGAAAATGAAAGGGGCTTTTGTGCAGAGAGGAGGAGGGGCAAGGCTATGAGCCAAAGCCAGGTCAGTCTTTTCTGCCAGCTGAGCCCTGCCCCTCATCCTTCCACCCAGGCTGCTGCCCCAAGAGGCCAGCTCCTTGGGAGCAGTCAGTCTTCCAACTTTCCCAGCACTCGATCTTTCTGGGAGCTGCTGTAATAAAGAGCAGGGCCCCCAGCTCTCTGCATGGGGCTCCTTCCAGGAAATTCCCTCACATATGTGTTTCTTGGGGACAATATACTAGATAGAGTTCATCGGTGTGAAGCTGAAAGCCAGGCACGGCTTGTGAGCCAAGGTCCCACCCCAGGACATTCCCCTGGCAGACACCAGGGTGCCTTTTGTGCATGAAGACCACCTGCGCGAAAGCTGTTGCCAGTCCTAAGTGTGTCAAAAGCGGCAAAGGAAATCTCCTTCCCTAATGCAGTAACTCAATTCAGTGCACGCGTTGAAACTATGACATAAATATTCTAAGCACATATTTTATAATAGAAAAGGCTCATTCTGTCTCTCTGTACATCTGCATGTTTTAAAGGCATAAACTAGCCCCAAGGGCTGTGACTTCCACCTCCCCCACCCCTTTCCCTGGCTCCTGGAACTGAGGCTCCCTTTGCCCTTGGAAAGCCGTGCTTACGTGGCTGTCCTCTTGTGTTCATCTACCAGTGCCACTTACTGCTCACTGCAAGAAGTGGACAGGTTGCTTGGACTCCTTCCTTTACTCCTGGAGCAAGTGTGTACCTAGCTGAGAGATGGGCCAGGCTGGGTGGAGAGTCAGGAACAACGGGAGGGATCTTGGGGATGACATAGGGTTGGGCTGTCTTACGTTTCTCTTCCTTCCTCCTCCTCTCCCTGCCCCAATCAGTTTTGATTCCTTCCTCACTGCCATCACCCTGTGGTAAGGCAGTGTGAACTTCACTCTTCCAAAGCCATGTCCCCTGTGTCAATCAGCTGTTACTGTCTAACAAACATCCCCAAGATTTAGTGGTCTAAACACTAAACAACTACTTCTGATTTCTCACTAGTCTGCGGCTTAGACAGGTGATTCTTCTGGTCTGGGCTGGGCTCGACAGGTCTCTGCTACGCTTGCTCATGCATCTGTCTATAGTTAGCTGGTGTGGTTGACGGGGGCTGGCTGGGCTTCTACCCCATGATCACGCATCCTCTGCCAGGCGAGCCTAGGCTTGTTCGCGTGGCCGCTGTAGAGTTCCAAGAGCAATAGGATAGCAAGTCCCAACGCCCAAATGCTTTTTCAACTTCTGCTTGGGCCACTTTTGTTACTCTCTCATTGGCCAAAAATAAGTCACAGATTAAAGGGTAGAGAAAAAAACCCCATCTTGCTGGGGACTAGTGATTTTATAGAAGCTGTAAAGTCACACTGTAAGGATGAGGATATGGGGGCAGGAACTAGTTTGCTATCATTTGTGCAATCTGTCACTCCTGAGTCCCAGCCTTTCCATGCCGGTTCTCTGGTGTAGGATCTCCCTGATGGCCTCTGCCCCAGCCCTATGGTCAAGGGCATACAGTTAACATGGGATTAGTGTGTAGTTCCTGGGGAATGATTGGGAGTACCAAAGATTTGGGACACCTTCACACGCAGCCAAAGAGACCCTCTCTGGGTTATACTTGGCTATATATGACAGAAAAAATAATCTGAAATAACTAGGTTTAAAAAAAACAGAAAATTTTCTTTGAGAAAAAACAAGCAATCTAGGAGACTTAATATAATCATTAGAAACTAAGGCTTTTTCCGAGCTCACTGATTTGTCACCCCCAGAAAATTTTCTTGTCCTCATGATCTAAGAAGGCTGTTAAAGCTCCAGCCATCACATCTGTAGGCTGCAATATGGAAGAAAGAAGAAGAGCATATGTATCACTTAAAGGAAAACCTCTCATGGTCTCACTAACTTCTGCTTATATCTCAGTGGTCAGAAGCTAGTACAGGACATACCTACTGAAAATGGAGGCTCAGAAAAAGATGGCACGTTATGCTTCACATAAATTTTCTGCGACTAAGGAGGAGGAACAGAATGGACTTGGGGGATCTTTGGCAATTAAGGTCTTTCACAAACATGTAGGTGACTGTGAAATCATAAGACATCTTTGCATAAATCTCCTTTGCTTAATGATCACACCTGGGGTAGATTCATGTCAAGTTATTTCGGTTCAGGTAGAGGCATACAGTCCCCTCTTGCAGTCCTCTAGGCAATCTGTCATTCCCTTGTAACCCAACAGCCTCTTGGGCAATGCTTTGAGAGGGTTCAAGGAGTGGCTCCTTTACTTAATCCCAAGGCTGAGCTTCTTTTTATTTATTTTTCCAATTTTAACTAAGATATGACAACTACACAGTAAAGTTGACCCACTTTAACCATGTAGTTTGATGACTTTTGACATACGTAGCACTCATGTAACCACCACCCAGATCAAGCTATAGAAGGTTTTCGACCCCTCCACCTCTACTCGGAAAGTTTCCTGGTGCCTCTTCCCCACCCATGTCCACGTCCAAAAGTGACCGCGATTTTGATTTCTGTTACCATCAAGATAATAGGGTCTTTTCAGGTTGCAGTTGCCCAGATTCTTCTGAATGAAACCTGCTCTTTGCCTCTGCTGTCTGCCTGGATTCTTGGTCTGCTCTCCTTCCTATGTCCACTGCAGCTGGGCAGGAGAAGGATTAGGAAGCAAGGGCACATTGCCTGCAGGGTGGGCAGAGGGGTGACTGGATGTAAACTTTTCCTGCTGAGAGTAAGCGCATTTAGCATTCCACAACTCCTTGTCCCCTGTGCTTTGGTTTAAATACACCCCATCACCTGCATGGGAACTCCTGATGCCCAGGTTGTCAATAGCACTGAGTAGCCACCACCAGGCATCTGCTCCTCCCCTGTCCTCTCACACGGGCTTTATTTGTCCTCTCTGGTCTCCCTGTGTCTCTGGGACAGGACCCAAAATCCTCTCAAGGATTCTTTATTGGGTCTTTCTTGTTTGGGTTCCTCTCCCTCACCCCAGCCCTGACTTGTCATCTTCTTCCTTCTAGCACCTGATCATAGAAACCTGCTGATCTGTAGGACAATTTGACATGCTTTCTGTGACCACTATGGCCGATGTGTGGAGTTGCATGGAGACCCACTTTGGTTCAACTGAAATGACTTTATGGTGTCTCTATTCAAAGCACAGTCCTCAGGCCAGCGGGATCAGTCTCACCCTGGAATGTGTTAGAAATGTACATTCTTGGGCCCTGTCCCAGACCCACTGAACTAGAATCTGCATTTTCCCAAGATTGCTGGGGATTTGTCTGTCCATAATGTTTGGGTTGTGACACCGAGAGCTGCTCCAAGGTGGCATGGATCAGGAAGTAGGGGCCCCTGGAAGTACCCAGATCTAGGGGGTTTCCCTCTGGGTGCTGTGACTCAGCTAACAGCTGGACAGAAGTGTCCCCTGCCAAAGCCTTATTATTTTTTGAAGACTTATTTGCTCCTTCTTGAACCTGTCACCCCTCCTTTTCTTACTGCTGATTCGTAATCTCTGGCCTCCAGTGGAAACTTAAAGGTTTTATGTAAGTTTGGCACAAATGTATTTGGTAGCAAAACCTGATTTGAACTGCTATGAGGCTTTTTACAGTTAATATATATCTTACTTTGTATGGTTATTTGTCTATGTCCAGCACGAAAATATCAGTGTGTCTGGACTTGAGGCAGGTGTTTTGCAAAACATAGTTTCTACAAGTTATACCTTTCTAATATACAAAAACTTCGTAATTCTGAAACCGTAAGCTGAAGGTTTTAGAAGAAGGATGTGAACTTTTCTCTACTTTCCCTCCCCCATAAGAGATGCACTCCATTTCTCTAATTTCCCCCCTCATTTAAGATTATTATTAATTACAAAAATAATACAGTAGATCCTCTTTAAGTTGACCACCCAAGAGATTATAACAAACTGGTCAACATACAGAGGTGGCCAGCATAAGGAAGTAGGCCTACTGTACTGGGTGGTGCATGTCTGGTCTGTGAAAACTAGGTCACCTTAAGGAGGTGGTCAACCAGGATGTTCTACTGCACTTGTTTGGAAGATTTCAGACCATGGAAACAGATGTTCCCGCCCCTGGTCCTAATCATGGCTTGGTGTCTATGCTTTGTTTTTTCTTTTCCTTTATACATGTGTTGTGACCTGGGAACTGAGCTGCAGCACGGCGGACTGGGAGTCCCCCTACCCAGGGACTTTGTCCGACCACTGAGCGTCTGGCAGACCAAGCGAGAGAAGGCGCTGTGAAATTGACACACACATACACAGCATTCTGACTCAGGAGAGATGGCACCCTATTGGCCCCTCATGAGGCTAACAGGCACCGCCCTGACCTGGTTATTCAAGGCCTATTTATTCGGGTTGCAACATACATGTGCGTAGATGTGCCCTGAAATTCACACGTGCAGACACACATTTTAATGATAAAAGTGCAATCACCCTTTGCAAAAGCACCCTGTGTCTCTTCCCCCTATCTTAAACAACGTATCAGGGGTTTCTCCCCATTGCAATGAGTGTATGTGGGAGGTGCTGTTGGTACCTGGCCTGCATCTGCAGAGCCAGACCACTTCAGTGTGCCTGTCCTTGCTAACTGCCAGCATCCTTTGGCTTGAAGGTTTTATCAGGTGCTTTACCAAAGCACGGAAGGGGGGAAGTTCCAGGGCATTAACAGTGCGGGGAGCAGCCCACAACCAGTGAATCTCAGGAGTTGGTGTGTAATTACACTAGCTGCCTCACTCCTTGGGTGGGAAAACTTGGAGGCTTTTCTTAGAGGTCCCCAGTAGGACTGAGCCCTATTTGCCCACACCAGTAGCTAGCTGGATAACGTACCTATTAGGGGCTGCCTTCCCACCCTGTCTCCCCTCCCTATGCCCTTCTACTACCCAGCAACATCCCTCACATTTTTCCTCTGCATCCTAGATAAATAATTTGTACTCTAATGTTTGTCATGAGGTTTGTTTCTGCAGAAAACCAAACTAGGACGACGTAGACAAACCTGGGCTTTTTATTAACTGCCAAGTATGCCATGATATGGCTATACCGTGATTTCTTTAACTATTCCCATTTCTACTGGACCACTACAGTGCTGCTCATTTTCCCATGTGACAGATGAGGATGTGGTAAACCTTGTGCATGTATTTTGGGGCGCGAGCATGAGTTTTCTGAAAGCAAGACTCCTAGATGCAGAGTTTCTGGGTCAAAAGGTGTGTTTTAAAATTATAATTTTGACCGATACCCAGGAATTTTGCTTAACATATTTTGGGTGCTGCATCATTTTCTCTTTTAGCTTCTCTGCTCCGTCCAGGCAGACTCTGTCCTGCTCCTCTGCCCAGAAACTATGTTCTCCTGGGGTGCTTCTGCCAAAGCATCTCAGCTAGAATGGCTAACTGTCTCAGTTTGCCCAGGCTAGAGGGGTTTCCTGGGACACAATTGTGTCAGTGCTCCAGCTGGGTTAGTCCCAGGCAAACTGAAATCAGGGTCATCTTAACCTCTGCTCCGACAGCTGGGATCTTAGTTTCCAAAGTTCCTGATTTCAATTCCTCTGCCTCAGCCTCCACACCCAGGACCTCCCACTCAAACTGCCTCAGGGTCTTGCCTCCCAGCTCACAGTGTGCTTTCTGCTCTCATGAGCCAGCTTAATGAGTACATACACACACACACACCTGCATTTTCACAATCATCCCTTAGGCTGCAATTGCATTGCCCTCTTATAATTATTTCCTTCCAAGCACAAACACATCTGCCCCCTCTCTGGCATCTCCTAATGGCCCAGTGCATGCCCACAAGCCAGGCATTAAGGGGAGGAAGACAGGCACTCTGTCCCTCTCTCTAATCCATTCCTTTCAGATTCTCTTATGTTTGTCCGTCTTTCCATCCTACCTCTCCTTCTGCAGGATGCCCGTCATCTGCCCTGGGGATGATTTTATCTACTTTTCTTTAAAGATTTTGAATATGTCTTATCCTCATCTGGGGTGAAGGTTAGGAGGAAGAGGGAGCTCAGCTAAGAGATGGCGAACAGATTTCTGAGAATATTGCTTAAGCATCCAGAACTAGCCAGACCTGAAGCTTCACTATTTGTTTTGTTTGGGTCCCTAGATGCAGAGGCCAGGTAAGGATTTGATTGCAAGTAATTTATTTGTAAAATGGTCCCAGGAAACACACATGGGATGGGGTGAGGGAAATAAAGCAGGGCACGGAAGAAAGCTAATAACAACTGTGTAATCAAACCCTTTGGGCAACAGAGGCTCAATCCACTTGGGGAACTCTGGGAGATAATGTGACACATACTTTAAGGTACCCCCCCTGAGAGCAAGGGAGCTGGGGTATTTATCTATTAACTTCTTGACCATCCTGGGTTGCTACTGGGGGCATTAACTCTCCAGAACCTTTGGCTGGCCCTGCACATGAACTTTTCTGGCCAGAATAAAAGCCTTGTGTGCAGAGTGAGTGCATGAGAGTAGGACACTGACCCTCTGCTTCAGCACTCCTGTCCTCACCCTTCGCATACCATTGCATCCCTTTGTTACTCACTCCACTTCAAGTTATATTTCTGTTGCTTGCAACCACAAGAATCGTGATTGGGACATGTTCCTATAGTTACTTCATCCCTGGATACTTTCTCCCTGCTTGAACCCCTGTGTACTTGTTTCCTGTGCCTTTGGCACTGACTGCCTTTGCCCTTGAGAGATTACTTAATTGTTTGCACATGTATGTCCCTTTTCTCCAAGCAGATGGGGGTAACTCATTGGGTGCCTACTGTGTGCCAGGCCACATGTAACCCTCACAGCAATCCTATGAGGTGAGGCCTGAGAATGCATTTGCTAGATAAGGTTCAGAGAGATCAACAAACACAGCTGAAGTCACACAGCCAGGGCAGGCCAGAACAAACACCTGGATTCTTGCTCCAGGCCTGCCCCCTCTACCCTGGCTCCTCGGCTATCATTTTAACTCTTCAGCACTTTAGCTCTCTGCCATTTAGCTCCACTCCCTCAAGCCACCTCCTCCCGGACTGAATGAAACCATTTTTCACTTCATTGCCTTTTCCCTGTCCCTGTTGGTTCCTTTGTGGATCCCTGATGTACTTAATCCCCTGCATTTCCCCCTTTTGGATAGAGGATCCTTTCCCATTTCTGACATTTCCACTGTGGATTCCTGGTACACAGAGTAAGAAAAAAGCCCCATCAGCTTTGAACAAGGTAGGGGCTGTTATTACCACGCCATGTCACACAGATAAGAAAGCAAAAGCCGCACAGCTGGTGGTTGGCAGAGCCTGGCTTGGAGTTCAAGTTTGCCTCTAAATTTTAGAGTGTCTCCTTAAATTTACTTTGTTTACAGGCTGCCTGGTGGTCCAATCTGCTGTCCACTTTCCCATGGGCAAGGACCACATGAGACCTTACTGGGGGTGGAGCTGTAGTTCCTGTCTTTATAAATATTTGGCAGAATGAATTGCCGTCTCCCCAGATGTATCTGAGAAGGGGACTAAGGGACAGTTCCCCAGGGTGCTGGGAGCGTGAGAAAGGTCTGGCTCCACCTTCCAATTTCCCTCAGCGGGTCTGGCCAGGGTGGCCTTTCCTCCAGGAGTTGAGGACAGACCCGCAATTCTCGGCACCACAGCTTGAGCAGCCTTGACACGAAGGCCTGCAGAGAGAAGACTCAGCCAGGGGCCCAGGGGCCAGGAAAATGCAAGCCCTGTTCAACTGTCGCCTGGCAAAGCCACACACAAACATTTGCTGACAGGAAGAAGCTAGCGGCTTTAAAGCCGCCTGACAGGGAGGTGACGGGGCGGCAGGGAGAGGTGGAGGTAGACAGTGTGTAATTGCCAAGCCGGAAGGCTGGCCTGTGGCCAAGGCATTGAGTCTAACCGCCTGTGTCACTGCCCTCCACATCTGAGGAGGATGCTGCCCGCAGCCATGTTTCCAGGCTCAGTGCCCTGTCATAGTCTGGTCTGGGCTGACCCTGGGAGGACATCTGTGGGGTCAGCCTTAGGAGTGGGTGGATTCCTGCCCTTCCATCATAGCGTGGGCGGCTGTGCTGGGCCCAAGTGCAGAAGGCCAGGGCAGCTGTGGATCATGGGCACCCCTTTGGCCAGGGAGGTGGCCTCTACCTGCATCTGAACAGCTGGCGGGCCTTAGGGTGACCCCTCCTTCCTGCGGCTGCAAGCCTGTTGTTCTGGAAATAGTTTCTGAACAAGAAACGGGGTCCGCAGAATGGTTTCTTTCTTTTTTTTTTTAATTGATCATAGCTCTTCCTCCACTCTCCCACCACTAGGCCTGGAGTTCAGCTTCAGCCAGAAAAGAGGACTCTGAGGCTTCTTGGTGGGTCTAGGTGATGCTAGAAGAGTCTCCCCTGGGAAGTCTGAAGATGCTCTCCAGTCCTCCTTGCCAGGCCACCTTCATTTAAGAAAGCTCCCCCCGGCCTTAAATAGCCCTCAAGCCCCTTGTGCCCACAGTGGCTGCGCAGTGGGGACCTAGGAAAGATCTGGAAAGGTGGAAGAGCAGGAGCAAAGCTGTCCCCCAAAAGGGAGCCAGCCCCTTGGCTGATAGAAGGTTGACCCGCCAGCAGGCTGTGAAATCTGATAGCAGGCTCATAGCTTCCAAGAAATAATTATTCCCAGGGAAGTGTTTTCAATTTTTAGATAAACTGCTGTTTAAGAAGCAGAGAGGACAGGACTCGAACAGTGGCAAGCGTCTGCGGCTTCCCCCAGTGGCCCGTCATTAACCATTGCTCCCGGAGCTAAAGGCTGCAGCTCTATCCCCAATTAGCAGCCACATTCCAGCAAGCTCCCTGTTTATCAAGGCATTAGCGCTGACATCTGGGGACGGTGCCTGCCCAGGCTTGCCAGCCGGGAGGGCCTAGATCCCATCCGTCCTCACTCAGGCAATAGCAAAGGCTCTCTGCAAAGGGTGGCCACAGACACAGCTGCCGAGGCCCCCTCCACAGCCAGCACCTTTCCACTCTCTTCCAACTGCTGCTGTGTCATCTACAGCCAGCAGAGTGTGAACCAAGCAGCCCAGTCCCTGTGGTGACACATGTGCTTCTGTGTGACTGTGTGTGCCCGTGTGCCTGTGTGTAAGAGAATCTTATGTTTCTGGAGAAGATGGTGTCTGGGGAGGATTCTCCAAGGAATTCTCTGAGAACAAAACAATTTCTCTCTCCTGAAGCCTGTGCAGACCTGCACGCATGCATGCGAATGTGTGTGCGTGTGTGCATGAGGGATCATGACTGCGCACATGTGTGCACAAGCATGTATGAGTGTGCGCCAGTATGCGTGGGTGTACACAAGTGTGCGTGAGTGTGCATAGGTGTGCACGAGTGTGCATGCCCATTCAAGAATGCATGTCCATGTGTGCACAAGTGTGCATGAATGTATGTGCATGTGTGGGTGTATGCATGAGTGTGCATGTGTGTATGAATGTGTGTGTTCACATGTGTCCATGAGTGTGCATGTCTATGAACAAGTGAGTATGTGTGCATGTTCATACATCAATGTATGTCCATGTGTGCTTGAGTGTGCATATACGTGCATGAATGTATGTGCATGTGGGGGTGTGTGCATGTACATGTATGAGTGAGCATGAGTATGCCATGTGTGCACAAGTGTGCATGTTCATGCATGAATGTATGTCTGTGTGTGCATAAGTGTCCATGAATGTATGGGATTGTATACAGGTATGTATGAACATGTGTGCATGAGTGAGCATGTTTGTGCACAAGTGTGCTTGAGTGTGCATAGATGAGCACGTGTGTGCACCAGTGTGTATGAATGTGTGTATGTGCACAAGTGAACATGAGTGTGCATGAGAGCACATGATTATGTATGAGTGTGAGTGTGCACAAGCATTATGAGTGTGTGTCTGCGTGTGAGTGTACACAAGCATGTATGAGTGTGCACCAGTGTGCACAAATGTGTGTGAGCATGCTTAGGTGTGCACGAGTGTGTGCATGAGTGTGCATGCCCATTCATGAATGCATCTCCACGTGTGCACAAGTGTGCTTGTGTGCATGAATGTATGTGCATGTGCGAGTACATGCATGAGTGTGTATGAATGAGCATGAGTGTGCATAGGTGAGCACTGTGTGCATACCTGTGCATATATGTGCATGAGTGTCCATATCCATGCATAAATGCATGTGCATGCGTGGGTGTTGGAATTACATCAGTCAGTCCTCCAGGTCTTTTCAGAGCAAGAAGCACAACTTCCAAGAACTTAGAATTGCTGGGTTTGGGATATGTCAACTCTACACCAGTGGCCCTTTCCACACTTAGTCCCTGTCCCCCAGCACTGCTAGTGCCCTCCCCTTTTCATGAGTTTTGCTTTCTTTGTGGCCCCATTTCTTGTCTGATCCCCTAAATGCAAGCACTCAAACTGCCCCCTGAAGTTGGGCCAAGGCACTTGCAGGAGCTCAGTGGTGCCTTCAGGACCTGGAAATCGACAGCTTTGGCCTCAGCTGAGGTTGTTTTCCTCTGAATGTTCTGGTGGCACTTCCATTTCACATGAATGAAATCAAATTCACCCTGTCCCCTAACAGAGTTTCTCATTTCTGTCAGTCACTATTCTCTTGGCCTACCCTTGAGAGTCATGTTTGACTCTTTCAATGCAGCTTCCAAATCAAAGCAAAGTCTTCCTATATTCCTATTTCCACTCCTCCCACACCTTGTTCCCATTGCCAGGCCACACCACCCCAGGGGACTTTCCTGATGAAATAGAAAGAAACAGGTTTGGTCTTCCTTCCCCTCGGGCTGGAAAGAACAGCGGCCCCCCGACCCCCAGCAACTGCCCCTCCCAGACTCCAAGACCTTTGATCCCTCCTACACAGAGCTGCTAGATTAATCTTCTCCTGCCGTGAGCCTGCCCCACCTCTGGGCCTTTGCGTGGTCAGTTTCCCCCTGCCTAGAATTGATTCAAGTGAGTTAAGAGATTAAATGGTGTAGGTGCCAGCCCTTTGCAATTTGTAGCTTTGAGCAAATGCTGGTTACTATTTAAACAAGAGTAGGAGGGGGTAGGTTAGGCTGAAGTCTTACCTGCTTACAGAAGCCTTCTGTAGGGGAAGCTGTTATAACTGCCTGCCAGGATGCAATTCCCAGCTTCTCCCCAATTTTTCTTTGGATAGCCATGCTCCCCTCAGTCTGTATCACTCCAATGAAGTCAGCTGGCCATGCTTCCTGGGTTCTGAGGTGGGCTATGGCCCAAGCTGGCCAATTCTAGCCAGGCAGAGGCAGCCTTGGGGATTTTTCTGGAACTGGTGGAAAAGAATGCCTTTTCTATCACAGTTACTCTGCTAATAAAATGTAAGTTTGCAACTTCTGGTGGCCATCTTGTCACCATATGCAGAATAAGTACCTGGATTCAGCCCCGCCTGAAGCCATCTACCTTTTAATATGTCAGTTTCCCAAGCCAATACATTCCATTCTTTAAACAGCCAGTTCAACTTCCATTCTCTGCCTTACAAGCCAGAGTCCTGCCTGCCCCACCTCTGAGCAGCCTCTCTTGGAGGTCTAAGTCCTTGTTCCTTGGCTCCTCATTGGTCTCTGGCCATATACAGCTTTGTGTTGTTATTTTGGTTTTTACCAAAGATCTCCAACTGGATTGAACCTTCCTAAATGGACCCCCTGGCTCTGCGGTGCCAGTACCCTGTAGGTGATCATTACTGATGGCATTGCTAATGGTTCCCCCACTGCCTTATCCCAGTTCCCAGCCCTTGGGGGCAGTTGCCAGGCACTAGGTGCTTTACTGACACTAACTCAGCCCTCACAGCAACCTGTGAGCTGAGAATTATTACCATCCCCTTTTCATGGATGGGGAAACTGAGGGACAGGAAGGTTATGTAACTTGACCAAGGCAACAGTTCCCTAGCTACAGAGGCAAGATTTACTCCAAGCATACTTGCTCCCAAGTCATTGCTCTTAACCACTCTTACCTGCTGCCTCTTAAGTGTGTTGCTGACATAGCACATATTTTCCAAGTTCAAGATGCTTTGAGTTCTTCCTATGTCCCCCAGTGCCTCAGTGTGGGGTCTGAATTCCTCCTTCTGCAAGACTGGTATGGGAGCCCTCCAGATTTATATTGGGCCCCTCACCTGAGCATATTTTGGAACAGCTAGAGAGCCTGTTATTTATTGCCACTCTTAGATGCTCCGTAAGGAAGCCTGGCCCTGTCTCTGTGTCCTATATGCGTTATGCAGGGGCCCTTCACCATGGCGGCCGTGCTGTGGTGAGGATCCCTTCTCTAACTGCTCTGTTTTTAACATTTATGTTTCCAGGGATGGTACCCCTTGGCGAGGCTTTGTCCGCTGGCTAGTGTGCTTAAACAATTTGCATTTCCAGGCAAAGGAGGCTGGCATTAGGGTCACCCTTGGGAAGTGTCAAATTATCCTTGGCCCTACACTTTGGTGGCTGCCTAATTTTGCAGAACTATGTAGCCAAAGAGTGACACAGGGAAAACAATTCCTCAGAGTCACAGACTTAGGCTCAACTGATGAAAACCTTTCCCTCTCTTATCTCCAATGATACAAATAACATCTACATCATGCCTTGCTACTTTTAAACCAATGTATCATTTAATCATCACAACAGTCCTTTGTGTTGATTCCCATTACATGCACGACAAAATCGAGGTTCGGGGAGGCTCTAAGTAAGAGATGGTAAGACTGGAACACAAAGCCATGTTTCCTATCTTTAGGGGAAGTCCTTGTCCTGTTGACATCACAGGGATTCGGCTCCTTCAGTGAAGCTCGTTGATTCGACCATTGCACTTTGGGCATCTTCTATGTGCCAGGAACTGTGCTGGGAGCTGGAGGTTTATAGGTGATCATGGAGCTCAGAGCCCTGAGAAAAGAGCTACAGTCAATGTGGTATGAGCTGCCACGTTGTTACCAACAGAGCACTGTAGGGACACAGAAGAAGAGATTGTGAACTCATCCAACTGTGAAAGGTGATCGTATTAGAGAAGGCTCTGGAGAAGTGGCAATTACCTGCTTGTTTTCTATAATACGCACATAAGCCAATTACTTGATACACAAACATGGGCCCGAGAGGACATGACTGGAGTTCTCTAGTCTTCCGAAAGTGACTCTTGCTATTGTTTGCCTGTATGCTGGGTCCTGTAAATGCATTTTTTTCTTAACCCCATGACAAGTGCAAGGTCAGGAACATACCCATTTTACAGATTAGAAAATCCCAGAGAGGTTCAAAGACTCAGCTCCCTTGCTGAGAAGAATTTTGAAGGGCCACCTCCACTCCACGAGGTCCACTGAGGTACCGTTGTAACTCTATTGACATTCAGTTTCTCTTCTACCCAGTCTTCTCTCATGCCAACTCAAGTGTCAATCTTGAGACCATAGCCCAAGGAACGTGCTGCATGCTGATTTCCATCTCAAAATCTGCTTCCTAGAGAATTTCATCTAAGGTACTATGTTATATATTATTTATTATCAGTTCAATTTTGCTTGTCCGTGAGTAAAAAAACTCTAAAATAATAGTGATCTAAATATTCTAGAAATTGACTCCCCACATAAAAGTCCAGAGGTACAAAGTCCTGGACTGATAAGCTGGTTAGCATAAGGGCTGTAAGATGTAAGCCTAAGCGAATCAGGTATCTTTTACCTTGTTGCTCTGCCCAGCTTAGCTTCCAGTCCTCAAATTACCTCATGTTTCAAGATGGCTGCTCAAGATCCCCATCCCATCCTCTTTCTAGTGGGCAAGAAGGAGGAAAGGGCAAAAAGATGCACCTGCTTCCTTGTAGAACATGTCCCAGAAACTGCTTCGGCTTACATCCTATTGGTTAGGCTTGGTCACATGACCACACCTGGCTGCAAGTCTGGGAGATATTGTCTTTACTGGGGGAAAGGAACATATGTCCAGCTAAAAATGGGGGGTTCTATGCTGTAGAGAAAAGAGGAAAATCAAGTGTGTGCAGGGCAGCAGAGACTGCGCTTGGACTGACTGGTGCTTAGGCTCTCTTTCATTGTCTTTGGAGATCACCCCCTTCCCCCCGCCTCGGTTTGCACCCTTGAAGTCAGTCTGCTCTTGCTTTAGGAGCCTTTTGGCCTGACTATAAGGTTTCTTCTAAAGCAAAATCAGCTCACTCCCTCTCTGAGAAGCTCCTGGGGGAAGAATGACTTTTCCTTTTCCCTCTCTTTCTCTTTGATCTTGTGGTTCTTTCACCAGGGCGTCTTTCAGTCTCTCCTGGGGCAAAGAAGCATCCTTTGTTTACCCACAAATAATTAACTGCTACCATCATTTAACATATACACAGACGGCATCACCATAATTACAGAAAATATATCGCACATCAGGCCCATGGAATGGGGGCAATTCACCACCCAGTGGGGGCTGGAATCAGAGGTGAATGGCTAGTCATCACACTGGTTTCTTTCCTGGCTGAGCCCATTTGTCGGCTCCAGCCCTCTCTCCACTTCCCATAGGAGGGGCACTGTGGTCCTTGGCCACGAAGTCAAGATGAGCGGCCCCTTCCAGTGTACAAATATTCTCAAGTTCACTCCCTGCATTCCCCTTTTGCTGAGGCAGTAAAAATGGCAGGTTTGGGGAGTGCTGACTGTGTAATTGAGCAAGGGACAGAAAGCAATAGAATACAGTGGAGAGAAGAACCCAGTGCTCTCTAAACCTGAGAGCAAGGCTTGTCAAAACCAAATGTGCACTGGATCACCTGGACAAAAAGGGCTGCCTGTGCTTGGGGCCTGGGGCAGGTGACGCTGCTCCTGCTGCTGCTGGGCTGGGGACCACACTCCGAGTGGCAAGGATTTGCAGTAATTTTAAAATTTATTCTCCCCTTTAATCCTCCCAATGACCCTGTTTTACAGATGACGGAATTGAGGTTCGCAGACGCCAAGTAGCTTGTGTGAGGTCCCACGGCCAGCCAGCCCAGGGCTTTCTGTTTAGTATGTAGGGCAGCGTCTCTGAGTGTGCGGAGAACGCTTCCAAAGGTGGGGGCGGGGCAGGATAGATCAGGCTCAAATGGCTAGAGGAAGCCTGGGATGTGTCCTGGATGAGAGCCCACAGGCCTCGTTTTTCAAGTACCAAGAAGCCCAGAAACACGGAGGAAAGAAATGGCACAGGGGGCATAAAACAGGATAGGATTTAAAAAAGAAGAGTTGAATACATCATCTGCTAGCCTGGGCCAAGCTGGACTTTGTTACTAAGCCGTGTGTCTGGAATTTCTCAACCTGGGTCTTGGTTGTTTCTTGGGAAATGCTCACACTTTCTAAGATCAGATCTTTGTGTTCTGCCTGCAAATGGCTTGATTTGAATCGACAAGGGAAGGGGGGCTGCCAAGTGAAAGCAAGCAATAGAGCCGTCATTCCATGAAGGGCATCCTCCGGGTGCATGGGTGGGTGGCAGGGAGAGCATTCGGCTTGGTGGTGGGGCGTGTGCCCAGAGTTAGGCACTAAATGAGGTTAACGCATGTAAAGAGCTTAGCACTGTGCTCTGGGCTCACTGTGCAACAGTGATTGCTGATTTATTAATAAATCTGCGGTCTGTGGGAATACGATGTAAGGATTTGATGGCAAGTACCTTCCTGCCATGGGTCAGAAACACCTAGTGAGAGCCATCCAAGTGAGGAACCTTGTAAGGTCTCACAGAACTTAGAATCTACCAGGGAGAAGTAAAATTTATAAAGATGTGCCTAGTAAATAAAATAATTCAGGGGTCTGCAAAGGGTGGGCCATATTGGCTAGAGCCTGGGTAGTCCCTCTGGGTGGCTGTGGTGAGGGAGAAGGAGAACATGGCAATGCTTTTTTTTTTTAGCCCAGGTCCTTTGAGGGGCAGATGCCAGGAGAGGATTAAGTGGCCAAGGATTTTATTAGGAAAAATACCTGCTAAAGAAAAAGGGGAGGGAGCCAGGAAAGGCTGGGCTAGTCAAAAGGGTGTATCTGACCCCAAATGAAGAAGAGAGGTTCAGGAGGGTGCGTGGTGACATCTCAGACTGTTGCAGGGTCAGTGGAAGGTTCAGGAAGGCTGGGAGACTGTCCTCAAACCAAAGCCAGCTGTCAGAAGAGTCCAGTTTCTCCCCAGGCAAGCTGCCTTTTGCGCCCTGCCACGTAGTCATTGGCTAGGAGCTGCCAGTGGGGGTGGTAGCCTTGGCCCAAGTGCTGGCACTTGGCATGGATTTCAGAGCTCAGCAGCTGAGGCCCTTGTGCTGTGTCTGACTTAAGCTCCCTGGAGTTAGAAGTTTGTAAGACACATTCTCACAGATGCCACAACTTCCAGGACAATTAAGTTCCAGGAAGTTTCCTACTAGAAAGGGAAAGACCTTGAGCTCTACTGGGACAGGGGCTCCAAGCCACCTGCAGTGCCTAGCATGTCATTGACACTCCAGAAGTAAATGACTGAAACACTGGAAGTCCAATTCCTCTCTGAAGTCTTTCTTTTCATTTTGCTAAATGTAGTCCCCCGAACGAGGTTGATTTCTTTCTTTCCTAAATCTTCCCCTTTTGGGACATTAATCTATTTTGGCAAAGTATTGCCAGGGTCTGGGGTGGGCCACTGTGAAAGTCCTATAGAGTGAGAGGCCTGGTGGCTGGAGCCTGCTGGGCTCCCAAGCCTTTCCCACTGCTTGTGGATAGCACAGCTCTGCTGGATTCACTCCCTCAGGAGAGCCTTGGTCCAGCAGAGACACCTTGGGGTCAAACTTGCCACAAGACACAGATCTGAGTAGAAGCTCTCTTTGCTTTTGGAGGGAAAGGCTGTGTGTATCTTTCACCACTGTGACTCATTCCTGTCCTTGCCCCTCTGCCAGACATACAGCACATTTGTTCCCTTGGCGACTATGTCCATAGCAGTAAGCCTGTGGCAGACACAACAGCTAGACGAGGGAGAAGGCTTTGGAAGCAACCGGGCAAGTGATGAAAGACTGGACTTGCAATTAAGAGAGAAGGCGCGGTAACCCACAGCACTGGCTTCTGAGACCTCTGAGGACTCATGGGTCAGGTCCCTAGCGCCAGCCTCTGCCCTGCTTCTCCGGAGGCTGCAAAGCCATCCCAGATGTGTTTTCCTCTGACAGTGCAGGCAGACGCTTTGCATCCATCTGCCACACGCAAGGTTCTGCCTGGAGAAGAAGATAAAGCGGCTTGTTCCTCCTGCACTAATGCATTACCGCAGTGTGGCCTATGGCAAACAGGGACCGATTACTGAGTGCGTGTGTGTGCGCGTGTGTGAGCATGTGTGGCTGTGTGTGGCCACTTGAGAATTATGGAAGGGAGGTAATGCTGAAGAAGGGTAAATTTCCTACCTGGCAGTTACATGACTGAGAATATTCTGAACCAGATCTGTGACTGCCAATAGCCTAGAATCCCCACACAACAACAGTGAAAATAATAGATGCAGGCTAAGCTCTTTTCGTATATTAGCTCATTGAAGTCTTACCATTATCCCCATTTTATAGATGGGCAACCCAAGGCCCAGACAGTTTGAGATACTTGCTTTAAGTAATACATGCACCAAATGGCAATGCTAATACTCTTAACCTCTCTACTACTGGGTCTGTAATCACCTTTCCATCCTTCAGAGTATACTTTGGCTTGAGCAGGAGAAGAAAAAGAAAAGGTATTCCCCAAGTGGGAGTGGAGTGTGGTTCCATAAACTTCCAGCACAGTGTACTACAATAGCATCTAGGTCCTAGAAAAATCCACTCCTCATGTTTTATAGAAAGACTCTGGTGTCCCAGATTACCTCCCTGGTTAGTAGAAGCTCTTGGCATTTCTTGTCTGGAAATGTTGAAGTGAATATACATCAACCATAGGAATTGCTTTCAGGAATGATTCCTGAAATGATTCCTTTACGCAATTTGCTTGTTCATTACTTCCTGGATGTTAAGTGGCCCAACAATTCTGGCCACAAGTGCTTTCCAGTTTTCTAGATTGTGAATGACCCTATGTTGGGTCTGGGAGTTGTTGAGGCTTAGAAATCATTCCCAGATACCTGGGCTTTGTGTAGTGAAAATAAAAACTCACCATTCCATGCTTTGCAACCCTCCAAATACCTTTTTATGATGAAATAGATTAGATTATTTAGCCTTATTTTTGTGTTACCATTTGTCTGATCACATGTCTGGTGTATAAGGACTCACTGACTTTTGAAAACTGGTGTTATGAACATGAAAGCTGTTCTGGTTTCCTGTTGTGTGACAAATCAACCCATAGCTTAATGCTCTAAACCAGTCATTTTATTATCTCCCACAGTTTATGTGTGTCAGAAATTTGGAAAGGGCTCAGCCAGGCGGTTCTGGCTTGGTGGGGTCTCTAATGCAGTTGCAGTCAGAAGAGACCATCACTGAAATGGCAGAGGGAGGGCTGGCCAAGTTTGTCTATCAGAGCCTTTCCACATAGTCTTTCACCATGGGCTAATTTGGGCTTCTTTACACATGGTGATCCAAAGTTCTAGGCCTGAGTGTTCCATTGAAACAGGCAAAAGTTGCATTGTCTCTTGTGAGATGGTCTCGGAGGTCCTGTAGAACCACTTCTACCATAGTTAGACTTCAAGGAAGGAAACATAGACTTCATGTCTCCATGGAACGAGTGTTCAAGTCATAAGAACTCATGGGCTCAAAGACGTTATTGGAGCCATCTTTGGAAAAGACAATCTGTAAGGGAGGGGCTTCATGAGAGTGCAAAAGCCCTGTGAGCATCTCCTGACTCAGACTGTGCCCCCTGGCAGACCTAGCTCCCTGAGGGGACTGCTCGGAGATGCTAACTGGGGGCTGAAGGGGAGCAAGAGCTCTTGGAGGCTAGGGCTAAAGGATAGCAGTAAGGGGTGGAAGGAGCTGAGTGGGAGGCAGTGAGGTGACAGAGGAGAGGGATGAAGGGAAGCCCTGTAGGAGAGGCGGCAACACCAGTGACCCAGGCCACTCAGATCAAAGAGGAACAGTGGCTCACAAGGATCAAACAACACCTTGGGGGGAAAGGAGCTGAGTGCAGCTTGCCCTAGAGAGATTCAGCTTTGGAGAAGAGAAAGAGTTAAGGGTGGGGGCCAGGCCCTGTGTGGTGAGTCGTATTAAGGCCCTGCTCCTCTTAAAAAGAGCAATGGGGGTGGGGTGGGGGGTGGGGGGTGGAAGTGAGGGCAGGCCCTGGAAGTCTGCATTTGCCTGGGTTGGCTTTGTGTCAACCCCATCCCACCTTCCGCTGCAGCACCCGAGAAAGACACTACCAGTCTCCCTGAAGTAGGGAGGTGGACAGAGGACTTGTGTCCCAAAGCCCTGCCTGGGAGCACGTGGCCCACAGCCAGGCCTCCGTGAGAAATTGATTACGTGGCCAACTCGACTGCTGAAGGCCTCGGGAAGCAGAGAGCGGCATCCATAAAGTGCTGCCCCCCACGCCGGGTGCCTCGGCGGCCTCCGTTTGAAGGTAAATCCATCCATAAGCCCGCCGTCACTCCGGGCTTAATGTACATGATTTCTGGCATTTACAGCAGCGCCGCTCCGAACGCTGGAAGAAACTCCAGCAGAATAATTTGCCAGGGGAAGGCGAGCGGAGTGGCAATTGCTCATGGCACATCTGAACAGCCTCGGCTCCTGGGAAAACAAGCTCCCTGACAACGCGCGTCGGTGGCCCCTCTCTGATGGTAACCCCACTGCTAAGGAGGCGTTTTCTGATGTGGAGATTGTGTGTGCTCTGTGGGCTTTTGCTGGTGCTGGTAGTGGGTGTCTTTAAGCTCTTGAGTTGCTAGGAAGCTGGAGTTGTGGGGTGGTGGGCCCGGGAGGATGTTTTTCAGCTTGGTGTCAGCCCAGCCAAGGTACGAGATTGGCCCTTGGGGTCTGAAGATTTTCTTGCACACTGGGACCCTCCATTTTCATTCAGGGGTGAGGCAGAATAGTGCGGCTTTGCCTTTTGCCCTCTCCCTGGAGGAGCTGGGGGGCAGTCACCATCCCCAGCTCTGGGGGACTGCCTACTCGCAGCCGAACATGACCTGGCATCTTTTTATGGCCTCCTGGCTATCTGTCTCCTCCGCTGTCCACCCCCCATTTCTCTATGGGCCCCTCTGCCTGTCTCTGCATCTCTCTCCCACTGTCTGGGTCTCTTCCGCTCTCCCTCTTCACCACCGGGCCTCTGCGCGGCTTAGATGCTTCTCTGTGTGTCCACGATCTCCTGCATCCTTCTGCCTCTACTGCTCTGTGTGTCCACGATCTCCTGCATCCTTCTCCCTCCGCTTCTCTGTGTGTCAACGATCTCCTGCATCCTTCTGCCTCTACTGTCTGCATCTCTCATCTCCTGTCTCTCTCTATCCCTCCCTGGCTCTGTCCCCTTTCCCTTTTGTTTCTCCCTCTCTCTTGCGCGCTCTGATTGTCTCTCTAGCTCTGTCTCTCTGCTTCTCTCTCTCTGTGAGTTTCTCTGTCTCTCTCTCCTTGTCTGTTGCTATCTGTCTCTATCTCTGAATCTCTGTGTCCTTGTCTCTCTCTCTCTGTCTTCATCCCTCTGTCTCTCCTGAACCTGCAGCAGTGCAGAGCTTCCCGGGCGGCCCATGTAGCCAGCAGCCTGGCACCGTGTATTGAATTCCTTTTCTTTTCTTGGCCTTGCAGCACCCCCACCTGCCCACCCAGTCCTACCAGTCTCGCAGGGAGTGAGGGCCACAGTCTGGTTTATTTTTGCCACCAGTTTCACCCTCAGTCTGCTGGCCCTGGGCTCTACCTTTCCTAGTGGGTTGGAGACACGCTTCCACGAGCGCACCCCAGAAGCAAGGCCTCCTGGCACTGCCCTTCTCATTTCCTATGTCCTTCCTTCCTGCCTCCTTTAATTATTTGACAGGAGGGCACCCAGTATCTGCCTGCATAATGCCAACATAACCACCGTGATCCAGATCGAGATGGTGCAATAGTCTTTTGCCTATTCCCCCCTTTAAAAAACCATTTTGGTGAAGGCCCCCCTTTACCAAACAAACCCTGAGATGTAGATTCAGGTGTAAGGGATTTCTGAAGGAAATGCCCCCCTAGGGGACTGGTAAGGGAGTGGGGAGGAAGGGGAAGAAACCAAGTAAGAGTGTGATGACAGGCAAGGCCCTGGGAGGGTAGCCTCAGCCTGGCCCTGTAGGAGAGCCCTGGGGGACAAGTCTTCCCATCCCAGGAAAGGGAGCATGGGACTTTGCTTGTTAACAGCTGTCAGGAGCAGAAGAGGAGGTGTAAAATCCCACCCTTGTAGAGGGAAAAGGACCCCATAGCTAGGACAGTTCTTGGAAGGCTATAGGCGCAGGCCACTGGGAGCATGCTCCAGAGTGGGAGCAAAGAAGCAGTCCCAGCATCCTAAGGCCTCTGGGTGGAGAATGGCACTGTCGGCTACACTAGCTGGGAGAGCTTCATTTGACTCCTTCACTTTTCCCCATTTCTCTCAAATTTTCCCACTGTCCTTAAAAGGTAAATCAAATGTATGATGATGCCATGGCACTCTACCCAGGGTGACAGAGTCTGAAAAAAAAAAAAGAAAAGAAATCAAATCAAAGCAAAACCAAATATGACATGCAAAGCCATCCATCCATCTATCCCACAGTAAGCTCAACTATCCTCCCCAAAGTCCTACGATGTGCCTGGTAATGATAATAAAGATGATAATACATTCATAGAACATTTACATATATATCAAGTATGCATCTACGTATGTTTATGAACTCACTAAATCCCCACAACCACCCTATAAAGTAGTTACTATTATTATCTCCATTTTACAGATGGGGCAAACTGAGTCATAGAGAAATTAAGTCTTCGTAGGAAACTCTATGAGTAAGTGTCAAACCTGGGACTTGAACCTAGGAAGACTGGCTCCACAGTTCACATTCTCAACCATCGTGCTGTGCCTAGTCTCCTTTAACATGTAGTCTCGAACATGTGGAAATGATCCCCGTGCCCTAGCCTTTGAAACATTGATTTTCATCCCTCCACAAACACTCCATTTTTAGAAACCAACTCTCTGTCAACTTGTACTGATTCTTGCAGTGGTTTTGATGTTTTCAAAAGCCCACATTCCACAGCCATTTTCAAAAGCCCACATTCCACAGCCACTGGCCTTCAATTTGCTACTTTTTGGGACAAATGCCAGATGGCACAGCACAAAAAGAGACCCCTAAAGGAGAGAGGCTATGCCTTCTCTGTAAGCCTGGCTCTGAGAAAAGCCTTCCCCTCATAGCAACAACAGCAACAAAAGCTTCTGCCTTGATGGGCAAAGGGTAGGGGCGTGGGACATAGTTTATTGGTTTGGTGGCCTCAAAAAGGCAGTGGATAAAAAATTCATCTGGGCATTTGAAAACTTTCAGCCACCTAACTGACATCCCAGGGTTTACTCACACCCCTTCTTTGCAAAGCTGCAAGAGTTTGGTAAATATGGCCATAGTACTGACCGGCTTTAAACTTCAAATGGCTTCCCATCCCTCTCAGGCTTAAAACTGAACGTGGGGCAGTCCGTCATACATTCACTGTCTGGACCCCCTGACATCTTTAGGCTCATCCTCCACCTCATCCCCCGCCCCCTGGCACTGGGATCCAGACACTGTCACCTCACAGAAGCTGCCTTTCTCCTGTCTGCCCCAGGGCCTTTGCACATGTTGTTCTGTCAGTTTAAAACACTCTCCTCTGACTGCCTGTGACCCAGTTCAGTGGTTCCCACAGTGTGGTCCTAGGAACAGCAGCATCAGCATCACCTGGGAACTCCAGAAATGCAAATAGGCAGGATGCAGCCCAGACCTTCCAGATCAGAAACTCTGCTGGCCTAACCAGCCTTCCAGGTGCTTCTGATGCCCTGTAAAGGCTGAGAATTCCTGGCCTCACCAACTCTTCTTGATCATCTATATGCCAGCTCTAACACTGCTTTTTATGCTCTCAGGGAGACCCCTGTTCAGCTTCCACCCCAAGTGTGAGTTGGGGTCCTTTCCTGCAGAGGGGTTGCTTTGGGTTGTGGTTGTGCATTGTCTGTGGGATTCTTTAGTTACAGCCTGCCTCCCTGAGCAGACTGTAAGCTCCTTGAAGGCAGAGATGATGTCACTTTTTGTGAGGGCCCAAAAAGGGCGCCCAAGCCAGGCTTAAATGTCAAAACACAGCCTGGGGACATCTATCCACCTCCTCCCAGTACAGAGAAATAATTTTCCGGATTGACTCCCCCCCCCCTCCCTTGCACACATCCTGTTACAGCCCAAACCGCAACTTCCCGTTGGCCTAGCTTTCCTACGGCACAAAAGTTAATTCCATGCTGAAGCTTAAAATGGCGCCGTTCCCGCGCCTGCGCAACCAGCTAATAGCCGAAGTTTCAAACCTGCCTATCAGCAAAGGACACGTTCCCTTATACCCCGCCCCTTCCTCCCCCTGCTCACTTGTAAGCTTTAAAAACCGGCTTTTTGCCGCCATTAAAGAGACCTTGACAAGAAACCTGCTTGGTCTCGTTCTCTCTTTCTCGCCCATTCTCTTTCAGGCTCGGTCCCCCTCGCCCCCACGAATAACCGCGTCCCGGGGACAACTTTTGCTCAGAACATGGGTCCCCCAGAACTCTGTAAAATGCCTGGCACACAAATGACACAATGACAAATGGATGCGTGAGGGAAAGTGGAACCTCAGTACTGACATTACTGATGTCCTGAGTGTTAGTCTCCTGATCTATTGCATGGGGGTGTCAAAACTCACCACCCACCCTCACAGGCATGCTGTGATGGGGAGGACATCGCCAGCAGCTGCTGCGTTACCATGAGCACAGCATGCACCACAAGCCAGGTACTGCTGTAAACACTCTGTGGGGGGTAGAGAATATGCAATGTAAAGTCTGATGCAGATGCTGGGGAGTTCTGCTTCTACCGTGCTTGGGAAAGCGATGGAAGGAGAAGTTTCGGTGTGGCCTGAGGAAGCCCGTGGGCTTATCACGTGACCGCAGTCATCAACCTTAAAAATTACAAGCTCCTGAAAGCAGAAGGCATACTTCACATTTTATACATCGTCTTAGCCAGCTTGGGCTGCCATGAAAAAATACCATGGACTGGGTAGCTTCAACAATAGACATTTATTTTGCACAGTTCTGGAGGCTGGAAGTTCAAGATCAAGGTTCTGGCACCTTTGGTTCTTGGTAGGGGCTCTCTTTCCTGGCTTGCAGATAGCTGCCTTCTCACTATGTCTTCACATGAGGGATGGAGAGAGGGCTCTGGTCTCTTACTCTTCTTATAAGGACAAATCCCAAAATGAGGGCCCCACACTCGTGACCTCATCTAAATCTAATCACTTCCCAAAGGCCCCCACCTCCAAATGTCATCACATTGGGGGTTAAGGATTCAACAGACTTTGGGGTGCATGGACATTCATTTAGTTCACAAACATACATTCTTTAGGGCCCTTGGGTCTGGGCTGGGAGCATCTGAAGGGTCTGACTCAGTGATCCCTGGGATATAGGACACTTGGATTATAGGATGATAGATCTTTTTCTTCCCTCCCATCTCTGCAGAGTAAGGGTCTCCAGAACAAAAGCAGTCAAATCTTCTAAAGCAGGAAACCATTCCAAAGAACCTGAGGCAAGCCATAAAGAAATGAAGCAGTGGGCTCGGTGCCTGTAGCTCAAGCAGCTAGGGCACCAACCACATATACCAGAGCTGGCGGGTTTGAATCCAGCCTGGGCCTGCCAAACAACAATGACAACTACAACCAAAAAATAGCAGGGCGTGGTGGCAGGCACTTGTAGTCCCAGCTACTTGGGAGGTCGAGGCAAGAGAATCACTTAAGCCCAGGAGCTGGGGGTTGCTGTGAGCTGTGATGCCACCGCACTCTACAGGGTGACAGCTTTGGGCTCTGTCTCAAAAAAAAAAAAAAAAAAAGAGAAGGTAAGCAGTGTCCCAATGACACCCCCGATTGCTCCCTGGACCACACATGCTGCCACAGGGTTCAGAGGAGTGTGTAATAGGGAGAAGGAAAGGTGACAGAACAGGATCGTGGCCATCATGTTCTCACAAACTTAAAAGACAAGAAAATGAAGAGAAAGACTTCAGAAAAACCAGCTGAGGACATATACCCAGACTCGCTGAATCACCCTTAGCAGCTTTTTATGGGACTCTGGGGGTTCTTAAGGCCATGATTGGGAAGTCCTGTTTGATAACAGCCCGGGATAAACTCAAAGACCAAACACACCCCAAAGAGACTAGGATGAATGTGAGAGAGGAGAAGCACATGCCTCCTTGGGGACACACCTCCTCTGGCTCTCGGACTCTGAAGTGCAGGAGCACCTGGGCATGTGAGGGAGGGAAATAGGGCTTCACTGGCAACCTTGACCTATGTAACAGACCACACCCTCTTACCACCTCCTTGCGCACCAGCTCAGGGTGGGCGTTCCCTGCCAACACCCAGCAGTGGTGCCTTTTGTAGGCAAAACACTCTCAGGGTGCTGCAGCTGTTTCTCCTGGGACCAAGCAGAGCCCCGGGCAGCTCTGGACCAGTACATGATGCGTGTGTATGTGTGAGGATGGGGTAAATACTCCTGCGCCAGTGCTCCTCCTGTTGGAGAAGACTCTGTGGTGTGACCCTTACTGTCTCCCTTCATGGGACTTTACCCGATATCACACCATTGTTTGCCCTGTTCCTCGCCTCAGTCCCACTTCCTGACCTTCCTACAGGGTTTTACTGAGAACATTTACTGAAAACCACTTTAGCGTGAATCCTGGCCTCGAGGTCTCCTTCTGAGGAATCCAACCTAAGGCAGTTTCACCGGCTCTAATGAAATAGCAGCTAAACGACAATGGCCACCTTCTGAACACCTGCCATGTTCTGAGCTCTTTGCAAATAAATTAGCCCCTTGAATCTTCAACCCCAGCCTCCAGGGACAGTGAGGAACCTGAGGTTTAGAGAGAGCAAATAACTATAGCTACCTCACCCATCTACAATTGCAGACTGGAAAACTGGCTCGGACACACTCCACACCCGCTACTCCATGCATTTTCTTCTTGAAGTTTCTGCAAGGATTGGTTATTCATTGAACAAATATTCTTTGGACACCTCCCAGAAGCCAAGCTTTGGGTGTTGGGGTGCAGTGGTGAAAAAATGTTTGACCTCAGTTAGTAGGAAAGATGAACGGGCAGCCAGACAATTGCAGCAAGGTGGGAAGACGCTGTGAAAAATCAGTTTGCTCTGGGAGTTCATAGGAGTTGGGTGCTGTATAGTCTGGGGCCCTTGAGAGGTTGGAGGGTGTGTTCAAAAAGGAAGTCCTTCTGTCTGCACTTCAGATACTTGGAGAAAGTTGTAGTCTTTTCCCTGAGGCATCTTTCCTTAAGCTGAAGTGCTGTTCCCCATCCTCTTCAGCCTTTCCTCAGACTTGGTTCTAAGACCCTTCAAGGTGTCTGGTTGCCTCTCTAAACACACAGTTGTGAAGGTCTTTTCTAAAGTGCGAGACCCGGCTTAGCTCAGAAGCCCAGGTGTGGCTGATTAGGGCAGACAGCAGTGGGCACCTGGACCAGAACCTCCCTGAATGAGACCCCTTGCTCCTCTTAATTCATCCACAATTGCTTCACATAGAACCTAGAACTGGCTCGCAATTCTACAGCTTTTTCACATGAACTGTGTCTCGTTTCACTGGGAAACGTGTCCCATCTAATTTTTATGCAACGGTCTATGGCCCCCCTTTCACAGTTGCTGTGCTGAATTGTGCCAAACAATTCATTTGCCTTGCCCTTTCAAGCCTAGGAGTGATCAAGCCTCTGGAAGTTTCAGTATTTCTTGTTAGTTTTCCCAACATTAATTCTACCTCTATAAAGAGCTCCTTCATTAAACTCCCTTTAATTAAAGTTTCTTTTTTTTTTTTTAAGACAGAGTCTCACTTTGTTACCCTCAGTAGAGTGCTGTGGCGTCATAACTCACAGCAACCTCAAATTCTTGGGCTCAAGTAATCCTCCTGCCTCAGCCTCCCAAGTAGCTGGGACTACAAACGCCCACCACAATGCCTGGCTATTTTTAGAAATAGGGTCTTGCTCTAGCTCAGGATGGTCTCAAACTCCTGAGCTAAGGTGATATGCCAGAGTGCTAGGATTATAGGCCTGAGTCACCACGCCTGACTGCTAACTAAATTTTCTGAGTGTGTGATTTGTTCCCTAATGGATACAATTTAATTTTTTTTTTTTTGCTTTAGCTCATCACTCCAGTCCAGTGAAATATTTTTGAGGCTTAGTTTTCCATCCATCACAATAACTTTTATTTCAATCTTTGTCTTACCTAGAAACTTGCTAAATAATCCTTCTTTCCTATCCAAAGCTAGCCAAATCCCATACTGCCCAAATGCCTACAGGGCTATCTGGTTAGAAAGGCTCATGCTTCACCTAAGCAGATACCACAGCTGTTCCTTGGATGAGTCAGAAGCATTTTTGCTCCCACTCAGGAATTTCTTTCTTTTTTTATTTCCTTCTTTCCTTCCTTCCTTCCTTCCTTCCTTCCTTCCTTCCTTCCTTCCTTCCTTCCTTCCTTCCTTCCTTCCTCCTTCCTTCCTTCCTTCTTTCCTTCCTTCCTTCCTTCCTTCCTCCCTCTCACAGCAACCTCAACTTCTTGGGCATAAGTGATTACTTGTAGCTGGGACTATAGGTGCCTGCCACAACGCCCAGCTATTTTTGTTGTTGCTGTTGTCATTACTGTTTAGCAGGCCCAGGCCAGGTTCGAACTGACCAGCCCCAGTGTGTGTGGTTGGCGCCCTACCCACTGAGGTACAGGTGCCAAGCCAGCCACTCAGGAATTTCTGTTGAGAAGTGGGATAGAGAATTGTTCACCCGATGGGAGAAGAGGAAAGAGGAAGACATTCAGAAAGAAGGGAGTCTAGGACAGTGGTTGGGTTACACTTAAGACAGAACAGCATCAGGTGGAGGTAGTGAACTCCTGCTGCCTGGGGGAGGGGAGATGGTCTATGCAGTAATTCATAAGGATATGGTGGATTCTTCCACTTTCACCATCATAATCTGGCCATTTGGCATGCTCTCTTGCTGGAGACTCACAGTAAGCTGCCATTACATAAGATAGCCAGAATGAATTATGCCTCAAAGGGATAAAAAGGCACATTCTATGTCTTCATCCAAGTCATTGAAGAAAGTAATGTTGCTTAGGGCAGGGCAAGAGATAGAGTTTGGCTTACCACCAGAGACTGCCATGAAAACTGACATTAATGTAGCTCAAGACATTGCTGGAGAGATCCACATTCTCTTCTTTCTGGCTACATGGCTAAACCTTGTTTCCCAGCCCCCTTGTGCTATGTGCTCCCATGTGACTGAATTTTTGCCAGTGGAATGTGGGTGGAGATGATGTATACCATTTCTAGTCCTGGCTTTCAGAAATCTCCCACACAAGATTTTCCTCTCTACCCTTTCTCTGGAAGCCTTGGAAGTCATAAATTAAAGATGGCAGCATCAGAAGATGAAAGGACCCATGTATCTGAAAGACCACGTGGGAGCAAAGTTTCTCTTGTCGATTACATTTTGCTATTATGTGAACAAGCAAGTTTATTGTGAAGTCACTGAGATTTGGGGATTGTTAGGGAGGTTAGTGTGCCTGTACCCTGATTAATATGGAAAGAAATGGGTACCAGAAGTGGGGTTCAAACTCACCTAAGGCATACAGCATACGGTTAATTTGATCAGCTACAATTCAGCAAACTCTACCAACCAGTCCATTTTTGATCCTATTTTCCTTAAGGATAAGATGTGAGATTTTATAAACCGCTCTGTATAAATCAAGTATAATTATATGCACTATTTTTCTCTGATTCACTGTGTGACTTACTGGTGATATCAATAAAAATGATATAGAGTAAGATTGGCCTGACTTCCTTCCTTCCTTCCTTCCTTTCTTCCTCTGACCTCCCTTGTTTTCCTTCTTGTGTCAGAAGTTAAAAAAACAACTCTTTAATAGTCAAACTGATTTTTTTTTCTAGGAAACATCTTCGATTTTATGGTTCTGTAATTCCTTAAAATCTACATTTCTCCTTTTTTTTTTTTGAACAGCAAGACATTTGTCCTTTTTCAGTAGATTTGGCTTTCATGCATGTAGAAAAAATATGTACTTCTACCACTTCACAGAAAATGCCAGACCCTATGACAGTTCAACTCTATTTACTTCTGCCTATCATAATAACTTACATTTACAACACTATGTGCCAGCATTCTAGACACTGCATATGTATTAACTGATTTAATCCTCACTGCAACCCTATAAGGTTGGTAATTTATCATCCCCATTCTACAGTTGAGAAAACTGATGCATACAAGGGTGAAGTAATTTCCCCAGGGGTTTTTCAGCCCATACATGACAGAGTTAGGATTCCATTGCCAGCAGTTTGTCCTTAGAAGCCACAAGCTCAGCCACCACACTCTCCAGCATCAGCCGCTAATCTCTAGGCTGAGTTGTTTGAATTGAGGGTGTTTCATCTCCTTTCTCAAATATATTGTCTCGGCTTTACCCTCCCCGGAAGGGTCCTGGTGAACACAGAAGGGACCTTGCTGCCCAGCAGGACTTCACTAACAGACTGAACAAGGAAACCCAGGCCACCAGGTAGTTTAAGTCAAGTCTTTCACTCCAAACAGGGACGACAAAGGCATCCTTGGCTCTCCTGCCACTGCTCAGCCCCGATTGCAGTGGAACCCACCAAAGCCAAGTTCTCGGACACCCACTCAGTTACTACCTGGCAACTTCCCTTGGAGCACTTGGGGGGCAAAGGAGAGGGAACACGCCTGCAATGTAATTAACACTATAACAACTTGTTTCCCCCTTGGAGAATTACACCATTAGCTGCTTCAATTGTGCATGAAATATAAATTACATTACTCGGAGGCATCATGTTGAAGCAGACGTGATGCTAAGTGACGAGGCTCTCCACGGTGCACCCCACTCCCCAGCCAGCAGGTCAGAGGGAACACGGGCCCGAAGCCTAAAGCCAGCAGATCTGCCATGATCGCCTGGACTGTCCCAGCCTCGGAGGGCCCGCCATGGACAATCTCTCCTGGGTCGTCCAGGAAGCCATATACAGGGAGCGTCACCCAAAGCACTTTTTTCGCTTTCTTAAAGGATTGGAGTCTTGGATTTTCCTTTCTCATCCCCAGCTCCCACATGCGAGCAGAAAAAAGGGGCTGCTTTCCCTCTTTCTCGTGTCCCTCTTGCTGGTGTGTGCTTATGTGCCAAGTGCTTGCGTGTGTATATGTGGGGCGGTGAGTGCACACATTTTGGGAGGCTGAAGGAGCCCGTCCAGAGTATTACATATCTGTCAGGCTGAGTGGGAAGCAAGTGGGCATATGCACTTGAGAAGGGAAATCCTTCACCAGTCGGATCCAAACTGGTGCCCAGCATTTGTTCATTCCTCCATTCATTGATTCAGCCGCTGAAAGTGTTCCGATTGCCCACCTGGGGCAGGCCCATACACCTCCCTTCTTTCTTTCCAGGCCAGCACTCTGGGCACTCGCCTAAGTCAGCTTGAGATACCCACTCTGTGTATAATTAAGGCTGGGTTCAGAAGGTGCAGGGTTTTGGCCAATTGTCCTTTTCTGAGGATAGTGAAAGAACTTTCTAAATCCTGGTGTTGTGAGAAGATGTCCTTGCTTTTTCATGGGTTCATTTGTATGTTTCCTTTTTGAGAATGGGAAATGACACTGGGTACTATTAACAGTGACCATTATGAGGCCTTTTATGAAGCTCCCACATTTCTAATTCAGGGACCCATTCTGCCCTTCTTCCTGGTCCTGGAATACTGGGTCCTGCATGGCCTCAGGCAATACTGAGGAGGGCTGCCCCCGGGTGCCATTAGCAGCTGCCGGCAAGACTCAGAGCCAGCCCCTCACACCAGAGCCCCTGTTAGGGCAGGAAATTTGGAAACGGAGCCTGAAGCTGCAGGAGAAATTTGGGAAAATATCGTGCAATTACCCTAATGACAGCTGTACAAATCACACAACCAACCCTCAAATCCCCCGCCGCTGAGCAGAGCCAAAAACAGGAAGAGCCAAAACCCACATATGGATTCAGGGAGACCTCTGGAAGCCGTCCCTGTGGAGGGCCTGGAAGGGGTGTGGAGGGAGGGAAGTGAGCGCTGAAAAGGCTCCCGAGGCTCAAACTCTGCTGGGAGGGAAGGGACCACTTCAAGGCAACCCCTTCCTGCACGAACCCATTCTGGCCAGACCCATCCCATGGAAGTCTTATTTCCTCTGCCCCTCTCTGCCCAGCCCCATCCAGGAGACTGTTTGAACAAGGCACAGGGGTTAGGGTGACAGCTGTCAGCTGTTATTGCCCGGACTTGGGAAACCTCCTCCATTCTGCAGATGTAAATGTTTTCTTGGACTTTGCTCAAGGCCCAGATCGAGCCTGTCTTCCCCCTTTTTTCACAAAGCCATCCTAGGCTCCCTCCCACTCCCAGCCAGAGTCACTGACAGCACTCAGTTGTGCCATGCTGTCTGCCTCTTGATTCCTGGTTTCTGTAGAGCCAGGGAAATCACAAAACTGCCAGATGGGTGACAGGGATGTGCTTCTGTCCCAGATGTCTCTCTCTGGCTGCACCATAGTTCAAAGCACACAGTAGGTGTTTAATCATAGACCTGCACTACAGTGGGAAAGGTTTGTTCTTCTACTGTCTGATTGTGTAGGCTGGGACACTAGGTAGGTGTTAGCATCTCCATTTTAAAGATTGGGAGACTGAGACTTGAGAGGGAAGGAGGAAACTAAGAGGTACCCGGTGTTTGTTGGGCACTTGTGCCAAGCTTTGGATTAGGCACTGGGCTTTCAGACGGACGGAAGTTATCCTCCCTGCTTTGCACTGGGGCTGGGGGTTCCTGTCGAACAGAGGGTGGGAGACTCAGCTTCTTCACTTTGTAGACTGGGGGCCAGAGTCAGAGCTGCAGAGAAGCCCTTCCCTGGGGCCCGGTTCCTGGGGACTTTTGAACAATTTACTGAAAAGATAAAACAAGGAAGACGCTCTGAACTCTTGGCTGGAAGGGCTGTCCTTTGCCTATGGATTAGATGAGAGCTGAAAGGACATTAGAGGCCCTGTGGTCTAGTGAGGAATCTGTAAAGATGAATGATTTTCTCAAGGACAAGGCAGCTTCTACTCTAACTCAGAACAACAATAGCTACTGGTTTTTGAAAAGTGACGTCATGGCAGCCTTGGTGCAAATCCTTCACCCACATTATCTCTGCAGCAGAAAAGGGTACTGGTTATGACTAAGCCCTTTGCCGCCACACTGCCCTGTTTTCCAATCCTGCCTTTTCTCACCTCCCAGCTCTGTGACCTCGGGCAAATCACCAAAGTTCCTTGTGCCTCTAGCCCTATCTATAGAATGGGGATGCAAACAGTTCTTACTTCAGTGGGCTGTTGTGGGGAGTGAATGAATTAACATACAGAAAACTGAAAACCCTGTTGGCCAAGTGTGGTCTGTGGACCAACACCATCAGACATCACCTGGGGGCTCATTAGAAGTACAAGATCTCAGGGTCTGCTCTAGCCCTGCTGAATCCAAATCTACCCTCTCTGAGGGTTCTTGTGCTTTTTTGAAGCAATGGCCAGTAACAGGGCCTAGGGTAAGTGCTCTATAAATGTTGGCTGTGATTGGTGTTTTTATTTATTGTCCCATCTAACTCTGAAGCACACCCACCGGGCAGGAAACCTCATTTTAGAAAAGGTAACAACTCTGCCCTCAGCTCCCCCAGCCAAGAGGAGGCAGGATATCAGTGCAGAGAGTCAACAATGGTATGAAGAGTCAGAGGGGCTTTCAGTGTCAAAGCAGGGACCACCCCAGGAAAACCAGTGCTGTTGGGCACCCTCAGTGCCGGTAACTCCGTTGCTCTGGGACCCTGGCTCCTAAGGGTGCAGCATTATTGCAATATGTATTTTAAAATTGTGATTTAAATACACATGACTTTTTAAAGCACAATTTGGGCCAGGCACGGTGGCTCACGCCTATAATCCTAGCACTCTGGGAGGCTGAGGCGGGTGGATTGCTTGAGCTCAGGAGTTTGAGACCAGCCTGAGCAAGAGCATGATCCCGTCTCTAAAACATAGCCAGGCACTATGGTGGGTGCCTGTTGTTCCAGTTTCTCGGGAAGCTGAGGCAAAAGAATCACTTGAGCCCAAGAGTTTGAGGTTGCCGTGAACTAGGATGCCACAGCACTCTACCCAGGGTGACAAAGTGAGACTTTGTCTCAAAAAAAAAAAAATCACAATTCAGTGGCATCAAGTACATTTCACAATGTTCTGCAACTGTCACCATTATCTAGTTACAGAACCTTTTTAAGGACCCCTGATGGAAACCCCATAGCCATTAGCAGTCATTCCCCATACCGTCTTTCCCCCAGTCCTTGGCAAACACAAATCTACTTTCAATCTCTACAGATTTTCCTGTTCTGGACATTTTTGCGTAAGTGGAATCATATAGTATGTGGCCTTTTGGCTTTCACTTAGCATAACATTTTGGAGGTTTATCTGTGGTGTAGCGTTTGTCAGAATTTCATTCCTTTTTATGGCTGAATAATACTTCCTTGTATGTCTTTACTGCACTTTGTCCATTCATCCATTGATGAACGCTTGGTTGGTTTCTACCTTTTGCCTCTTATGAATAATGCTGCTATGAACATCCATTACGAGTTTCAGTTCTTTGGAGGTATATACCTAGAGTGGGGTACGTATGCTGGATCGTATGGTAATTCCAGGTAGAACTTGTTGAAGAAAAACAAGTATTTTTAAGTCCACTTAAGTGGTAGCACTGAAACGATTGTTACGATCCAGAGAGAAACAAATCCAGACCAGTGATTTTCAACCAGTGTACCATGAGAGGACCTTAGGTATGCCAAGAAAATTTTTAGATATTATTAAATTATTTTTGACAGTTCAAAGCACACTAAGTATATTCTTGTTTTTTTTTGTTCAACATAATTTAAGTGTGCTACGGAAGTTTCACTCTTGATTTGAGTGCACTGCCGTGAGATAAAAAGATTAAAAAATACTGGTCTAGACCTTGCCCTTGAGGGCCCCCAGCCCAGAGGGCGAGTCAGAGAGCCTGCCTGTTGAAGCTCAGGCTACTCTACAGCCCCTTGGGTGCCAGCACAGTCCAGAGAGCTCCTGTCCTGCTTCCCCTCCTTTGAACCCTCCTGCAGGGAACTGGAGGCACATTTACTCTAGGATGAGCCAGGCCCAGACATTTCTGTTGCTCAGTGACATTGAAGGAAATCAGTAGTGGGTAGAGAAACCTAGTGGAGGGTACCCAAGTGTGATGGGGGGCCACAGAACAGTGAGTTAGGAGAGGGAGGAGGGAAGGTGGTGGCGGGAGGGCGGAGAGAGTCAATTTCTGGATCTCTCCTTAGGGAGGGAGGAGTCATGTCACCTGAAAAGGATGAAAATCGCTTTCTTTCTTTCAGGAGTCCCTCAGCCGGGCAAGCCCAGGTTCTGACTCCTGAGCACGCCAGGTCTGACAGTGCTGAAGGGCTAGGCGTGGGCGGGGAGAGGGAAGTGCTGGATGCCTGAATGGTCATAGGGGCTCCCTGTGGATTCTGGGCTAATTAACCGCCTTAGGTGATTCCCCTGGGATTCTTTCCAAATGACCTGTGGTCTGCCTCCCCCCAAGGAATGAGGCTAGTGGAAGCTGTTATGGAGAATTGGCAGGCTGAGCCTGGAGACACCCTCACCCAGGCTGCCGCAGGGAGCTGGGTTATCGCCCCCACCCATGACCTGCAGGGCTGCTGATTCTCTGGGGGTTAGAAGCCAAGACTGAGCTAGAGAAGGGACAAGGGAGTGAGGAAGGAGGAGCAGAGAGTTCTCCCTTGAGGAAATAATGAGCAGGAGGGCCACAAGTCAGGGTGAGGGTGGCAACGGCAGGCAAAGGCTGCTGCTGAGGTTGTTGCTTCGTGGTCGCAGAGGGGAGAGTGAAGGGTGAGTGGTCAGCGGAGGGCAGCCTCAAAGCTGTCTCCAATGTTTCCACTTCCTAACGCAGTCGCACAGGCTGTTTTTTTTTCTGCTCTGCTGTAAACACTCCAGCCTTCACCTCCACCGCACACTGAACCCCAAAGTGGGGCCCTTATCTGCCTGCCCCTCCCACCAACCTGTCCCTGTTGCCATGGAAACTATCTCCGGGGTAAGGTGATCTCTCTCTACTTGCAACCTCCCTGCTTTCAGCACCAATCAATCAAACCCCCCAACCCCATCTCCAAGGGGGAGGTCCTAGGGGAGAGTAAGGAAGGCGAGAAATTAAACACAGGAGAAAGAACAACAACAGTAATGAAAAATGAACAAAGAGGGGGGTGATGTAATTCCGGCTGTTGATCAATTCCTTTTGTCCCTCCAGTGACCACACCCTTCCCGCGCTTAACTCCTGGAAGAGATAGGGACTCTCCAAGGGGGTTTTCCAGAGCTCCCGGCTGGACCCAGGACAGTATTTTGGCCATGCAGGTCTTCTAAGGATTTGTCTTCCAACTGTCTATGCCTCTCCTCTGAAGGAAGGTCACGGGAATGACAAATCAGCCTGGTCATGGGTAATTAGAGACCGACTGCAACTTACCTGCCACAATGAGCAAGGTCATAACTGGGCTGACCACTGAGGATTTATTTCCTGTGGCAGATTGTACTTTGCACAAATGGCTAAAACAATAGTCTCTGCCCTACATGCTCTTCCGGAAACTTGTCTCACCCTCATGCAAAGATGGAGTCTGTGTTCCCTCCCTTTGCACCTGGGCAGGCCTTATGGCTGCCTGTACTAATAGAGTATAGAGGAAGCGATATTGTGTGACATCTGAGCCTAGGTCGGAAAAGGCAACACAAGTTCTCTCTCAGGATGCCATCCTTGGGCCAGGTGCCATGCTGTGAGGGAGCACAGGCACACAGAGACAGAGAGTGGAGATGTTCCTGACAGCAGCCCCCACTGAGCTTCCAGCTAACAGCCAGTACCACCAACCAGATGCAACCAGGTCCAAATGAGGCAGATTTTGAGATGACGCCAGCATCAGCCACTGTCTGACTGAAACCACAACGAGCATGGTCTCGCTGAGCCCAGCCGGTCTCCAGAACCAAGTGGCTAGTAATAACTGATTGTCGTGGTTTTTTGCCAGTAGATTTGCAGAGGCTGTTTTCACAGCAGTAGAAAACTAGAATGAAGTTGGCTATTAGAAATTAGAAGTTTAGATTCTATGGCAAGATCTGCCACGATGAACTCACTTGAGCCTCTCAACTTACCTGCCCCTAAAAATACTGAAGATCAGTGGTTTCTCACGGCCTGTTGGATGGTTAGTTTTACACTGGGTACATATAGTCCGAATCAGTCACTACTCTGTAAAACGTTGTTGAGAGATCTAGGTGAAAACTACCACCCCGGTGATAATTTTGTGCTCCAAAAGTAACAGACATTGATTGCATTTCCCCTAGGCACTCGTTTTTAGCAGTTTGCCCATGGGTAACCTACAGATAGTCTAGTCTTTGTTAATGATAAAACTAATGGCTACCTGTGGGTTCTCCCCATATCTTTTTCTATTTGTGAATTTTCCCTCCTAATGGGCCACCGGGGCTCCTCTGAAACTAACTGTCACATGGCTTCCATTCATAGTCAAACTTCTCTTATGTTGTATGTTATCAGTGGTTCTCAAACTTTAGCAAACATCAGAATCACCTGGAGAACTTGCTCAAAATGGATTCCTGGACTCCAGCCTCAACATTTCTCACTCAGTAGATTTGGGGCGAGGCTGGAGAATTTGTATTTCTAGCTAGCTCCCAGATTATCACGATGCTGCTGGTCCCTGGGCGAGGCTGTTGGTAGCGCCGGTACACATTGTTACCCCCATTTCTTCTCTTTCCTCTTCAACCTATTATGATGGGGGTTTGCCTTCCACCATGGTGCCCATAAAGGTCACCAATGCTTTTGCAGTGGTCAAAACCAATGACTTCTGCCCATTCCCTCCCCTCCTTTGACATCTGTGCATCTTGAAATGCCATGGACCACTTTTTCCTTCTGGCAGATTCTTCCTCCTTTGCCTACTGCTACACACTCTTCTAATTCTGAATCTGTCTTAGTGCTCTGTTGTCGTCTCTTTCTCTTGCTCATCTCCCAAGAGTTGGCATTCTCTAGTGTTCTCTTCTGGATCTTTCTTTCTGACTCCACCCTCTCTTTCTGGCTCCTACTGCTGTCTACCATCTCCACACTAATGTCCTCTAAATTTCTGATGCCCAGGTCTGTATTTCCACCAGCCTGCTGGGCATATCCAGCTGGGTGTCCCATAGACACTCAATATGCCCCAAACCACCCTCCTATTTTCTAAGGATGAACTTGCTTTATATTCCTTATCCCTTTAGACTCACAAACTAGTAACCTCTCCCTCAAAGTCACAAGATCATTAAGTCCCTGGCATATATGTCTCTCTGATCTGCTCCCCTTTCTAGTTTCTTCTACCTCTCTTCCACCTTGTTTGGGTCCTCTAAAGGTCTTGCCTGGACCATTGTCCTGGCTTCCTAAGTGCTCTTCTCCTCCGCCAGCCTGTTTCCTTGCCATTCCATTTCTTTACACCATTATCGGTGAGATTTCTGACATAGAGATCACATCGCTTAATTCCTTGATTAAAACATTTTGATGACTTTCCGTAATAGTAGCAGCCATTTTTGCTACCCCACCGTCAGATCTTTCTGCTGTTTATGAGGCTATCAGCTCCCAGTGTGCTTTCACTCCTGGCAGCCAGTGTCGCTTTGCTGGGGGACTGCCCTCAGGCTGCCGGAACCACTGCACTGCCACCAAATGTAGTGAACTCGGAGAGCCTGAGGGAAGCTCTGAACCAACTCTGGCCCAGAACCAAATCCCCTAGCTCCCTCACTCCAGTCTGGACAACTCTGAGGTGTGACCTATGCCATCTTCAGAGTTTCCCTGCAGGATTGGGTACAAGCTACCCTTTGTGGTGCTCAGAATAGCCTTTTTACCCTTCCCTACTTCCCTCTTAGCTTCTCCTGGCAATACCTTTTAATAAATCCTTTTCACAAGGATCCTTGTCTGCTTCTAGGGACCTTGACCCAAGACATATTTTTAGGACAAAGGGAAAGTCTTTAACCTGGAAGTGAGGGCCATTTGGAATCTAGTCTTAACAATGTTTCTGGATTTATCTTTCCTAGGTACCACCTGACACGACAGCCACATCAAGGAGTTGAGTTCCCAGAAATCACTACGTGCTTCCAGAGTCCTGTATCTCTGATCATGGGTTTCCCCTTCGAGGAATGTCAAGTTAGCTCATTCTTGAAGCCCAGCACACACGTGACACCTTTTGAAATCCCTCTTCTGGTGCCACAACCCAAGAGTATCCTGCTCTGGTCCTTGTATTTGTACATTTCCCTGCTACAATACTTATTGAGTTAATGCATAGAAATCTTTTTCCCACATTCAAATGTGAACTCCCTAAGGCCTGACCCTGTTTTATTAATTTGTGTATTTTCAGCACCGTGCGGAGTACTTGATTCTTAGTAGGTGTTTGTCATGGGTTGAATTGTGTCCCCTCACAAAAGATACGCTGATTTTCTAACTTCCAGTACCCCAGAATGTGACTTTATCTGGAAATAGGGTCTTTGCAGATGTTGAGTTAAGATGATGTCTTAACTTAGGTGGGCCCTGATCCAGTAAGACTAGTATCCTTACAAAAAGGGGAAGTTTGGACACAGAGACATGCACACAGGGAGTACACCACGTGAACATAAAGACAGAATCAGGGTGATGCCTCTGTGAGCTAAGAAGCACAAAATATTGCCAACAACTCCCAGAAGCTAGGTGAGGAGCCAGGACATTTTCCCCTCATTGTCCTCAGAAGAAGGACCAGCCCTGCTGACACCTTGACCTTGGACTTCCAGCCTCCAGAACTGAGACCATCCACTTCTGTTGTTGTAAAACACCTGATTTCTGGTACTTTGTTACAGTAGCTACAGGAGACTAACACAGTGCTTAATATATGTTTGTTGAATGAATAAATTTGATGTGATGCTTATTTTGCATTTCCCATTTGCCAGGCCCTATTCTAAGCCCTTTATAAATATTGATATTAACTCTATTAATTCTCATAATACTACTATGAGGAGGTAATGTTATTATCTCCTTTTATGGAGGAGGAAATTGAGACCCAGAGAGGTTAAGTAACTTGTTCAAAGTTGCACAGCAAGTGATAGAGTCAGAATTTGAAAGGCAATCTCACTTCAGAGCCTAAGAGCTTCATTACTGCTATACTGAATCTGGATCATTCTTCTAACAACTGTTGCACATGAGATTCTCAGGATAGGTTATGCAGAGGTGGAGACTGACACAGACAGGGTGAATAGAGAAGGTTTACTTACATGGGTAGTAAGTGGCAGAGATGAAAATCGACCCCTTTTTCTCTGATTCCTAATCTAGTCCCCTTCTACAAACCAGAAGAGATGGGCCTTGAGAGCATCTCAAGATAAATACTCACATTTGAGAGTCATTGCCACTAGCCTGGGTACCAGCCAGTAAACACAGGGAGGATAGTTGTTGTCAGGGAGACCTGGCTCGGGGTGGGGGTGGGGAAGACTTTCTGTCACCGGTTATGGGCTAACAGTGGTCGTGTAAATTTTCATTCTCCGTGAGTGTAACTTCCATGACTGATGGTCATAGGTAGAATTGCTTGGGCTTTAGATTTGTGGACCTGATGCCCATAAACCACATTTTCATATAGAATACATGTCTGGGGAGAAGTGGGCATGTTTTAATCTCATGAGTTACGACACTGCCTCCCTCTAAAACCTCTGAGCCAGCCTCCGAAGAGTGAAGAGGTTGCTGTGGCGAGGGAAAAACCCACCCAACGCCTCACAGCCTCCTTCCCGGCTCCCTCCTCAGAAACCAGCATTTATTTACTTGGGAGGGGGGGAGGATGTTCTAATCAGTTTTTAAGGGCTCTTGTTGCCTCGGAGTGGCAAGAAGAGAAGGGATGTACGCACATAATTTTGGCCTCTTCAGTCATGATTCCCAGTCGCTGTTGACAGCTGAGTGGCTTAGCAATGGATTTGGCTGCAAAGGACGATGGTAGGTGGTGATGGTGGTGGTGATAGTCTGTGTACATGTGCATGTGTGTGAGTGCCTGTGCTTCCTTATAATCTAGTGGATTCTGCATACCAAGTGTTTTTAATGGTGGGTTACTTTGAACTTGGCCATAGTGGGACAAAAGAAGGTGTGCTTGCTGGAAAGCTTCCAGAAGAATGGGGCTTGCCAGAGTTGGGTGGAGTCTGTCGCCCAACGAAGTGCACAAATCACAAACAAGGGTTGTGCCAGGAGGGGGTGCTGTGGAGGCATCAGCAGGTGATTTGAAGGCGGGTGTAGGTGCAAACCATGGCAGGTGCTAATTTGAAGGTGGTGGATGGTGGGTCCAGAACCGGGTGGGAACTCAACTGGAACTGGGACAGATGCATGCATTCTGGGGCTGCAGGATGAGAACCAGGCCAGATGCTGGAAGATATGGTTCAAGAGGGGAGGGTAGAAGCCAGGCCTAGACAAGAGCAGGAACCCAAGCAGTGGGGTGTTACAAGAAACGGAGCAGGCAGCTGAGGGCCTAAGTGCAGCTGGGTCTACAAGGCAAGGAAAGCACTGAGCCAAGCAGAAAGACCCCGGGGAATTTGCTCTCCTTCCATCGTTATCGTTATGGGCATTTTTGTGGTCGTGGCACCTCAGCAGTCCACAATACCTTAATTCCTAAGTCACTTTCACTGGCTCCTGAACGCCACCCTCTCCTGGTTTTGCTCATCCGTCGAGCCACTCCTTCTCAGCCTCTTTTGCTGGCTGTGTCTCATCTCTCTGACCTCTGACCCTCCTGGTGCCCCAGGACTCTTTTCTTTCTGCTCCCTCTCCCTGGGTGCTGTTGAATAGCACCTATGCGCTGAGGATGGCCTGATTCCTGTCCACAGCACACACCTTCCCGATGGGTGTTGATCATCCCCACTTGGACACCAAGCAGCATCTCAAACTCAGCCAAGCTCCCCATCACCTCCTTGCTTGAGCCTGTTCCTCCCACAGTCTCGGCAATCTCAGCTTGGCAGCTCCTTTCCTCCATTTGCTCATCTCCAAAACCTTATATTCATCCTGCACTTTTTTCTCTCACCCATACTTGCTGTAAATCCTGTTGGCAATACCTTAAAACGTAGACCCAGTACCTGGCTGCTTGCCATGGTTCTGCCCCCTGCTCAAGCCCAGCTCACTGTAGCAGCTCCTCCCCCACCATGGCTGCCCTCAGAGCTCACTGATGTGCTCCCTTAGAAGGCGAGTAAGACCATGGCCCTCCACTGCCCACTACCTTCCAGTGGCTCACAGCTTCTCCCAAGGAGGATCAAAGTCATCACGGTGCCCCCCAAGGTCCTACACCATCTCCCCTCCCCCCACTTCATTTCTTTCTACCCTCCCCACTCCCCATTGCTCTCCATCCTGGCCACTAGGGCTCTCCTGCCCTTCCCCTAACAAATCAGGCACATCTGAGGACCTTTGCCCTGACATCCCCCTCCTTCATCTCCTTTGAGGCTTGACCCAAAAGCCACCTTCTAGTGACAACTTTGCAGACCTAGTGAAAGCTGCAACCATATGACTCTTCCCGACCTTCCCTAGCTCCTTTTTCCATTTATTGCTATCCATAGCACTTTACAAACTTGCTATATATTTTACTCCCCCACTAGAATGCAGGTTCCATGAAGATAAGACATGGGAGCATGTGGTTCGCTACTGAATCCTCAGTACCTACAAGAGGGCCTGGAAGAAGGTGAAGGGCCCAATAACAACTGGTTGAGTACATAAACTTAATCTCCTTGGGCCCTAGTCTATGCTGTTAGCAACCAGTATGTTTTTCTGTCCCTTCCTCCCTCCCTCTTCCCTCCCTCCCTTCTTCCCTTCTCTTCTTTCTCCCTTCCCTCCCTCCCTCCCTCTCTTCCTTCCCCTTTTCTTCCTCCTTTTTCATCCCTCTATCTCCCTTTCCTCTCTCCTCCCCCACTCTATCCTATTCCCTTTCTTAACCAAATAATGCTTACTACACCTTCAATTTCTGTAGTCCCTTGCTGTTTTTAACATTCTTTCCATACGTAATTTCATCTGATCTTGGCTACAACCCTCTAAGGCCAACTGAGCAAGCCCTTCTATCCGCCTATGATTGAGGGATCAGTCTGAAGCAAAGGAAAATGAAGCAGGTGTTCCAGCTGGCCCATAGTTGATCTCTGGGTTCAGGTGCCCGGCTGCTTATCTACAGCAGTGGGAGACAGCATCCAGTTTGCTGACAGCTTTTCATTGCCAGCACCTGTGCCTCCCTGAGCCTCCCCGAGCCTCTGCCCTGGGTCTACTCAGTTGAGCACAGACGCAAGTGGAAATGCAGGGAAGATAATGCCCCCCGGGCAACCCCAAAGCATGGGGCATGGGAGTTGGTAGATATTGTGGACTGAATGTGTTCCTTCAAAATTCCCATGCTGAAGCTCTAACCCCAATTGTGATGGTATTTGGAAGGTGATTATGTTTATGGGGGCAAGGGGGGGGCCCCGTGATGACATTAGCGTTCTTATAAGAAAAGGAAGAAATGAGACAGAGTTGTCTCTGCCATTTGAGAACATAGCAAGATGGTGGCCATCTGCAAGCCAGGAATTGGAATTCCTCACCAAGAACTGAATCCATGGCACCTCCATCTTGGATTTCTAGCCTCAGAGCTGTGAGAAATAAATGTTCAATCCACCCAGTCTGTAGTATTTTGTTATGGCAGCCTGACAGTTGATAAATGCCCAACCTCCCTGTCCTCAGGTAGGACAATTCTAGGCCAAGTTCCACATAGTTTTTGGAAGGTTCCCTGAGAGGATCAAACCCCCATTGCCCACAGGTGTAATCTCCTCAGGAACACCCATTTTACTGGCTTCCTTCCCTTCTCTGCCTCGCTTCCCTCATCTCTTGCTGTGCTTCCTGGGATCACCTCCCAACCAAAACACCTGAGTCCAAGTCCTTTCTCAGTGTTGGCTTCTGGGGCACCTAAATTGACACAAAAGGGGACCAGGTTTCTTTGATGATAATGAGAGACCCTCTGTGGCCCTGGACAAGTATTTCGAGGTTTTAGAAATAAACACAAGATTTCCATTTGCATTTGAATTTTAGATAAACAACGGATACACTACAAAATGTCATTGTTTATCTGAAACTCAAATGGACCTGGGTATCCTGTGTTTTATCTGACAATCTGAACCATGGCTGGAAATGAGGGTGAACTGATTAGGAAACTGGAAATGATTACAGAGGCCTGGATTTTGTGTAACTTTGGGCTGGCAACAGCAGATTTGTGAACATTTTAACATTGAACCTGCCCGACGTAGGAATGGTTTGCATCCCACCATCCCTTGGGCACCCCATACAGTTGAGTGTGTGTGAGGACCGGGGGAAGGGGGGGCATGATTCTAGGAAGTTAAGGGAATAACTATGACCCCAGGCAGGGTCTGCCCCCTGAGGCATAAACCCTAGTGGCCATACAATTTCCCGGATGCCACAGTGGGAGTAGTGGCAGCGGCTGCAGCCGCAGCACAGTTGGCTGAAGCCTTCTGTCTTGGGCTTGCATGTCATCGCAGAGCCAACAGCTGAAATGGACAGTTTTAGTCACACTTCTTTCTTTGGCTGCCATCAGCAAGACAACAGTGAAATCAAGCTTCAGGGGGGCCTAGCTGGCTTGCTACTGGTCATTTCCCAGAGGGCCTGGGATCCCGGACTGACTCTCTGCTTCTCCCTGCTGCAAGCACCCACAGAGATTAGTCCCCTCAGAGTGCTGGCAACTCAACGGGGTGGACACAACCCCATTTTATAGGTGAGGAACCTGAGGCACCCTGAGTCACTCAGCTCAGAGGCAGAAGAGCCAGCATCCAGACCAGGCAGTATGACATGGCAAACGTCTCTCTCAGCCCCTGTTACACCCTCCTCGGAGCTGTTTCTGGAACTGTAAAATTGTGCACAGAAAGGACCAGGTGGAGTCTGGAGGCAGACATGCTTGAGACAGGCAGTATTTTAGCATTATTTGTAGGGCTTCTATGCCCTGGAAAGAACCCTCCCAGGCATGACGCTGGCTGGAGAGGGGCCAGCCTGGTCTGGCTTCTATCTGAGGACCCCGGGGCCACCCAGATAGACACTTCAATCATTGGATTCTCCTTCCCAAGACTGCAGTCACCTCCTGCCTCCAACTTGCAGGCCAGGAGTTTATCACACAGCCAGAAATAGCTGCCGGGGCCCCTGCAGGAGAAGGGGCCTGTGAGGCACAGGCTCCGGGTGGGAGCAAACCAAACAGCTGCCTGAAACATGCGTAGGCCAAACAGCCCCTCCGTGTTTGGTGGCTTATCACAGCTGACAAGGAGTACTAGGGTGGTTTTCTTTTTTCTTTTTTTAACAATGGCTTGGCTGCTTTGATGAGAGCTAAATTCAAATGCTAGGCCAGGCAGACAAAAAGAGCTCATTCAATATTCCTTCTTCATTTACAACTAGCCATAGAGAAGTCCTGACTTTGGCGTCTGGACCATCCCACTTTTACCGTACTCCCATCTGGCTTCTGCCTTGCCGTTGTTTGGGGCTCTAGAATGTTGCTAATGGGGTGGGAGCAAGTGACAGCATGGGCTCCTCTATCACAGCTACTGTCAATACCCCACTCCATTTCCTCAACCTGTTCAGGCTGGCTTCCAACTGCAAGTCTGTGCCTCTATTTGCCTGATGGCTTTCTAGAAACTGTGGACCTCCACTCTGCCCATGCACATGGAGAATTACACACCCTCAGCCAATGACAATTTCAAGTTGATGTCTAAATAGTGCTGCTCCATAGGGGGCATAACTTGGAGGCTTGAGTTCCAGAGCAGAGCTCCTCCAAGTAGGGTTTGGACAAGTGGACCAGTGACAAGCTGTGAAATGTTTATCATTGGTATATTTCAAGATAAGTATACAAAGGGAACGTTGGCCTTTAGGAACTTTTATAGCCATTTGACATGGCTGTGACATTTTAATTGTATTTTTCACAAAAGCGTCCATTTACAATGGGTTGATAACACCCGGCAGCCTGGTCCTCCACCCATTTACCTTGAGAAGATTGTTCGTGCTGCTTCTTGGTTTGCCGGTGGGATTAAGCTCCAGTTGCCCTCAGTACCAGCTGGCTTGATGCTGCACCCTTGGCTGGTGGCCTTACCCTCCCAGGCTCACTTTCCCATTCTCTTTCCAGTATTTCCTGAATTTCCCAGGTAAACTATTGGGATTCATTTCTTTATTTTGGGGTCAGCTTCTGGGGGAACTCAAACTTAGAACGCGCCCTCATCCTACGTACAAAGCTGCCCACACTGCTATCTGCTGCCAGGGGCACATTGTTGGTGGCTCTTCTAATTTTTCCCCAAGGAGTTAGTAGGGCATTAAGGTTGCTAAAGTTATTTGCCAACCTTGGCATTTCTTGCTTCCGTGGTTTGAGGTCACGTCACTGCCTTCAGCATCCTTTGCTTCTTCAGAGTAACACCATCTGGCCTGAGCTGGGGAAGACACACCTGCAGACAGCTGGCAGCAAAGAATTTCCAATATCCTGGCTAGTGCTGAACGCCCCTCACTGATGCGCTCTTACACGGGCCACGTGGCTTCAAGGTAAAGTTCCGAAGCATAAATTTATAGGCCAGAAAGGCAAATCAGGAAAACCTGTTCTTTTTCTGAAGCCACTTCTGCGTGCACGTGGAATGCTTTTGTTCAGATACAGAGCTCCCAGGCACAGTCTTTTATGCCCTGAATCATTTTCATGTGGCTCAGGGCCTCCCTCGACTTGAGCGCTATTATCCCTCTGCTTGTTAGACCACGCTCTCTATCTCCGGGCTTGCTCCTTGGTTGTTTACGGATTTCTCAATCTGCCTGCTCAGGCTGAAAGAGGCTCCACCGCCCAAAAAACCCCTGTGAGTCTAAATCATTTCTGTCTCTCTTTCATTCAACTCAGTCCCCAAGACTCTCAGAACCCAGAATTAAAAGCATCTTGACATCTAATTTTTTACATCTCCATCTAGCAATGAATTTACTTTTGGCTTTTTGGGGTGCTTATGCAGGCACTTTAGAAATCCCTATTGTTCACCTGTCCTCAGTGCCTGCCCCACTTAAGGGGCTCTGGCCTAGAATGATTCTCTTGAAGCTTTTTCACACACTTTGAAAATTGCATCTGTCCTCCTGGTTTGGCACAACTGGTCAGGGGGCCAGTTGCACACATGTGCATGCTAGCACAGGGGAACATGTTCATTTCTGAGGTTGCAGGCTTGCTAATATACAGCCATTGAGAAATCTCCCATTCAGAGTGTGGGTAAGCCTAGCACTGGCTCAGGGAAAAATGAATTATGACCAGTGAGAGCGACAGGATGGGAAGTGGAGAAGAGGTCAGTCTCTGGACCTGATTGCCTGACTTCAAATTCTGCCTCTGCCAATTGTTTACTATGTGTCTTTGGCAGTAATCTGACTTCTTTGGGCTTCACTTTCCTCAACTGTAAAAGGGCGATAGGAATAGCCCCTACCTTAATGGGTTGTCCTGAGGATTTAATAAATTAATCTAAGTGAAAGTTTCAATGTCCCCTGTTAACTATACTACTACTACTACTCTGTGATATTAAGTAGAACTCAGAAAGAAAATAGGGGTTAAGGGCAGTGCCTGTGGCTCAAAGGAGTAGGGTGATGGCCCCATATGCCAGAGGTGGTGGGTTCAAACCCAGCCCTAGCCAAAAACTGCAAGAAAAAGAAGAAAAGAAAAAAGAGGTTAAGGTAGACTTCAGAGAAAGCTTCCTGGAAGAGAGGGTTTGAATTAAGTACAGAAGGGAAGGATGGGTAGGAGAATATGAATTGTGGCTAGAGGGCAAATTGACAGAATATATTTTCTTGAGATGGTGGCCAGTGATATCTCCTGGTCTACAATGTGACCTTGACCCTCCTGCCGTTGAGAGGTAGGGTCTATTTCTCCTTTCTTTGAATGGAGGGGGTTGTGACTACTTCAATCAATAGAATCCGGGGGAAATGATGCTTGGTGATTTCTGAGACTGGGCCATAATAGGCCATGCAGCTTCCACATTATTTGCTGAATCCCTTGCACAGGAGGCTCGTGGAGGCCTGAGCTGCTACGTAAGAAGTTTAACTATTCTGAGGTCACCATGTTGTGGGGAAGGCCGTGCTATAGGGACTTCCTACTATAGGTGATTGTTTGACAGTCTTTGAGTTCTTCCAGCCTGGGATCAGATATATGGATGAAAGAACCTCCAGATGATTCCAGATTCCAGGCCCCAGCTACAAGTAACCCCCAGGTTTTGAGTCTTCTCAGATGAAGCTTCAAATATCCTAGAGCAGAGAGCAACCATCCTTGCTATGCCCTGCCTGAGTATCTGACCCACGGAATCTCTTAGTATAATAAAATGATTGCTATTTTAAGCCTCTAAGTTTTGGATGATTTGTTGCACAGAGGCAGTGAAAAGGCAGCTCCAATGGCAGGGCTGCCATGGAGACATTGCTGGGGACACAGTGAGAGGCCTAGGGGTAAGTAAGGACAGCAAAGTAGGGACAGTGGGGCTGGTGTCCTGTGCCTTCCCACCCCTACCCAACACCATCCTATCATCCTAGAGCAGGTAAACACGATGGAAGGTGACCCATGATAGTTCACGGAATCATCTGTGCAAATTATAAAATATCAACCTTGATTCAATTCGTCTCTAACAGGGTCAAAGTTACAAAAAGTATTGCAGTAAATAATATGGAATGCATATGTAATAAATGAAAAGGCTTCAAGGGCTGACACTTAAGGTCATCTACCTCCTCTCAGGAAGTCAATAGCTTGTGTTGTGTCAGAGGGAAGTCAGTCTTCTTACATTCTCAGTCCGCCTCTGCCACTAATAGCTGTGTAACTACAGGCAGATTAACTAACCCTCTCTGAGCCACTTGTTGTCACATTGTATATCAGGGCTGGGTAGAGGTATCAGGGGGATCCAGGCTGCAAGCCAGGGCTGTAGAACAGTATCCTTAAGATTCTTAGAAACATTTTGTCTACTTGGGATGATCCACAAGGCACTGTATTCTATCTTTTGGGATCTCAACAAAGCTTCTTATGGCTATACCCATGGTCTGATCTTACTCTGAGGCTATGTTTTGCTGGCATCCTGAAGGCCATTCATTACTTTGAGACTCTTTTGCCAGGAAAGACCAGGAATGAAAACAGTTTTCTACTTGAACCCAGCAAGTCTTGGCTCCTTTACATTTTGTCTAAATTTTGCTCAAAAACCAGAGTTCTTTCTTTAGCTCTTCTTTCCCCTCCCATACTTTATGGCCATTCATCTGCTTTTTTAAATTGCTAGTGACTGTGATGGTAGGGATTTTAGACAAAGTGGAAAGGACAGCGGCACTGCAGCAGAAGGAAGTAACCCTGCTGCGTTAGGACCCGTTAGATGGATAGGTATCAAGCGGTGGAACCCAGGCCTTCCGCTGCAGAATCATTTCTGGTACTGGTTAAACATCCATATTTGCAGGCCTCTGGTCAGACCCACCAACCAAGTCAGAAGGGACTACAAGGAAGGAGTTTGCATTTGATGGCCATGAGTATGCCCACCCAAGGTGAAAACACTGCTTTGTGGGCGTGCATTTTTTTTTTCCCACTTGCATCTATATTCTAGTCTTAGAACTGATCTCTTTGCTTCTTCTTCTGTCTCCTATGTGTCTCTGGGTCAGGGCAGTAAGCAGAGGACTCACCCCCAGAGGCACCCACCAGGGATAGTACAGTGTCCAAGGCTAAGTAGCAGTGGGGGGCTGTCACCACTGGGAGAAAGGGCAGCTAGAAGTTATCTGAGCTTGGAGAACCTCAAGGCCATTTGGCCTGCTTCCTAAAGTGCTCTTTTAATGTCCCTGGGCTGTTTAGTGGGAAGCCCTGGGCAGGGGCCCTTAGGCTGTGGACTAGAATTCCTACTCAGTGGGGCCAAAAGGGAGATGCCTCTTTAACAGGTGGCCCCGGGGCACTCTGTGGAAAAACACTGGTCCAAATCTACCCCTCTCTTGCTGCCGCCTTTCCAGGATTTTCTGTCTTTTGGCAGCCCCGGAGGCCCTCCTATCTAGGCAGGAAAAGGAGCCAGTAAATAAATTCACACTAAGGTGCTAGACAGTGATAACGGCTAATCCTTTCCAAGGGCAATTGCTCAAAGAAAAAAGGACGGTTTAACTCAAAAGAAAGAACATCTGCCCGTAAGAATATCCCACTTCGGGCTAGAGCAGGTGTAAGCTCTGGGCAGGAGCACCTGAAACTTCCCAAATCAGCGCCTTTTCTTTTCTATGAGTCTGATGTTAAGCATGTTCCCCAAGAGGCCTTCAAATGTTCTACTAGCGGAAGCTCCATGAGGGGAGGGATATCTTTGTCTCTTTTATTCACTGATACATTTCTAGAGCCTGACGTATAAAGGTACTCTATGATGTGTTTGCTGAACAAACGAATGAATGAATGAATGAAACATCACCTAGGCTTCTGTCTCAAGTGAGACACTTGGTACCTTCCCTGTTCTGGTGGCCTGCCTGCGATTGAGCTGAAAAATGATTTTCATACACGTCGCCCTCATTATAACATCATCCCTCAGGGCAAAGCTCTCTGACCACCCCGAAGACCTGTATTTAATGTGATGAAAGGTGATTTAATGGAGTTGAGGAGAGTGAAGCATAAAGCGGACAGCCGTTTCAGAAGAGCAGAGCAGGCTGTCCCTCCAAGGGGAAGGGAACAAAAAGGGGGGAATCCAATACCTTCCTCCAGAAGAGACTGGAATAAGAAGACGTTTTGGGCAGCTCCATACGAAGGCAAAAATGAAAGTCAGATAAGCACAGAGGCCTCCCCTCCCTGGAAGCAGATAACTAACTTACCATTTATTTACCTTGGAGCTGATTATGTACTGGGCTGAGGCAGGCAGGGAGATTTTATTGACATTTGGTCTCCCTTCACACATTTTTGCGACAGCCAGACGTCAGGGACTGAGCTGCAGGATATTAAAGGATTTGGAAAAGTTATCAAGGAATGGGACATATTTATCAAAGCCACAGTGATATTAGAAAGCTGGGCTGCTGCTACACCTGGGTCTGTTACTTGATTAAAAAAATAATAATGATTCATCCTCTCGCTGGCTTTTGCACCTGGGTGAATGCTGAGTGGTTCTGCAGGACCACCCTTGGACAGGGATTTGTGCATAAAGACCTTTGGGTCTGGCAGAAAATTGTGGGTGATAGATCACACTGGTGGCTGGGGTATGTGCACTGGCACCCATGTGCATGCACGTGTGATAATGTCATAGGTTTGGCAGGAAGCTTCTTCTATTCCTCCCCTGGCCAGGCCAATTATATGGTGCCCTTTGAATACACTTGCATATCTGAGTATCTTTTATTTCCAGAAGAGAACTGTTAAGAGTTGGTTGAGTGACTGAAGGATTGGTAAGCAGGGGCCTTGTGCAGGGTCCCTAACCTGCTTCAACCACTGCATTTCTGTTGAATAGCAATTATGTAATCTAGGGACTCTCCATCTTCTAACACTAGCAAGTAAGAATATTCCACGAGTCACCTCTATTTAGCTCACCCCCCAAATTTTCCACATGAATTATTCAGTGTATGACTGTTTCAATATGTCTGTCTTTGAAAAAAATTGCTGGATGAACTTAAAGCAGAAAGAGGAAATGCCTGCTTTGCAAAAACGATATCCACCTGCATCTTTATCTTAAAAGGCAAGTCTTTAATGCATTCACTCAGGTGAAAATATCATAAATAGCAAGGACTGACCAACAGTCACCAGGATCCACGGGGTTAATCCGGGTTTTGCCATCTGATTCCAATCCATCAGGCCCGGCTATAAATCGCTTATATGTCTGGGTGATAAAAAGCAAATATAAATTTTCAAAAAATTTAACCTTGCATGGTATATAAAGAGAATACATAATATTCTCAGGCATAAATATGTCTTAAGACAAACTCATTGCATATACCTAGAATACATAATGGAGCTCACAGAGACATTATTTTTCCCCTTGCAAGAAAAAGCCAGAAATTCTGCAGTAAACTGTGCGGTTTCTGCAACTCAGAGATGGGAGCTGTGCCTCTGTCTCTTGGTGCCCTTCTAGAATGACATAATGTCCAGCTGAAGGAGAGAAAGTCTGGCTGAAGCTTGAGGATGGGAGACCTGGGACTCTGGCAGGCTTCTGGGGGAGCTTGGTCAAAGCATTTCACGTTGAGTGGCTTCCAATTTCTGCATCTGGAAATGGAGGTGGCTGATCCAGAAACTAGTGATTTCTAAGGCATTGCTTCTTAAAATTTAGTGGGAGGCAAATGCCCTGGAGATCTTGATAAAAGGCGGATTTTGATTTCTGCGGGTCTGGGGCAGGGCTTGGGATTCTCCATTACTAATATGCTAGCCAGCAATGTTGATGCTGCTGGTTTGAGGACCACACCTTGGGCAGCAACGTTTTAGCACCCTCCCCAGACCATAGGGTGCAAGGCAGTGACTCTTATCCTAGGCTGTGCATTGCATCACCTGAGAAGCTTAAAAAAGCCATTGCCCAGACCTTATCTCAACCCAATTAAATCAGAATAATCATTGGGGGTGTTATCCAGGCAACATTTTTTTTAAAGTTCCCCAGATGATTTCAAGGTGCAGCCAAGATTGAGTAGAGGTGGTCAAAGGCACCACATGGCTGCACATACTTTGATGGAGCCAGTTATTTTGAGGTTTGTGGCATTGTCACTGATGCTTGTGATAATCCAATGAATTGGAGCAGATGTAATCCATTGCAAGGGTAGTCTACACTGTGCAACTGTGTCTTAGAATCACAGCTTCCTCCCTGGATGGGCGAGGAGACTAAAGCTGATGAGTCCCATGAACTTTTACAGGGAGGGTGCTGCCACAGGTGTGACATTTTTCATTTGAAATGCTTCTTTACCCACGGCCGGATTACTGGTTGTCAACATAGATGCCTACGTGGGTCAGATGGGCAGCACAAACAGTAACTCAGAGCTAGATGTTTGCATATTTAAACACACAAATGTACTTTTTCCCCTTCCTCAAAGAATTATCCTCTTGCACATTTCGTAAAACTCACAGTTGTCTTTTCCTTCATTGCTGGTTTTGATAGAGACATAGTATAAGAGAAGTAAGAAATATTTATCTACTCTAAAATTCTCAGTGGTATAAGTGCAGAGGTAGAGCTAGGTTTATGTAGGGCCCGAGCTTCGTACAACTTGGGGTGCCCTCTTTAAAACTACACATTACTTTTACTTTTAAAAACGTTACCTGTGAAAATGTATTGCTATCTTGGCTGAGGACGAGAGACAGGGCCTGTGCAAGTGAGAGGATCTGAGGTTCAGGCTTCATTAGCTTCATGGGAAACCCACTTCTGGTACAAGTGGGAGATGACAGACAACACAGGCAGGATTTTAACACACAGCACTGTGCACCTCAGACCGAAACTTTACAAGCAAAACAAAAACACAATGATGAAACTGGAAAGGTTAATTTATGTGATTTCCTGAAACAGATGAGACCCTCTTCCTTTGTGACCTTGAACTGTAACGACAGCCGTGAGTAAGACCTAGGTTGCCTAGACCCTCAGATTCAAAGTGTAGTCTGTGAACCAGAAGTGCCAGCATCACGTGGGAGCTGGTTAGACACGTACAATCTAGGCCCCACCCCAAACCTCTCACAGGGGTGTCCAATCTTCGAGACATGGGCCGCATGGTCACCTCATAAGGACTTTTTTGCTTACCCGTGGTGTTGCATAGTGCAAAACGTATGTAAAGACCTCTTTTTTGCTAATCGGCTTTTGTGAGTGTTTGTATATTTAATGTGTGGGCCAAGACAACGCTTATTCTTCTGATGTGCAGAATAAAAGAAAAAAGGTTGGCCACCCCTGCCTACAGTAGCTGATGGGTGTATATATTAGAGGTTGAGGAAAGCCACTGATGATAATGAGAACACAAGCGAAGAACAGAAGGGAGGTACCTATGAGTCAGTTTATTCATTAATTTGCTCACTCATTCATTCATTCCTTTATATATTCATGCAACAAATCTTCTTCGAATGCCTCCTCTATGCCAGGAACTGTGACATGCTAGTTTAAAGGGATTAGGAAAGAGACACACAGTAGTCATATATCATTTGGCTTTTCCTGTCTCCAAATTTTTCTTTCCCTCTCATCTCCATCCGCAGAAGGTACATCCTCACACATGCAGTGCGAAGGCTAGTACATGACATTTGGTCAGGACAGAAATTGACTTGTTGGACTGTAAACAGCTGGATGTGAGTGTGTGTGGAATTCCTTAAAGAGCCTGGCATAGCATGTGGGGTTGAGGTGGTGGTGAGCAGACCTCCCGGAAAGTTCATTAACACCAGACAATGGCAGCTGTCTCCTTTTGAGAAGTGGGTCTTTTGAGAGGCAAGGGGAAGGACTGCCCTACAATGTCAGCCCTAGGTGTCTGCCTTGGCTCTCAGGTTTTGGATAACTACTCCTTGCCTTGAAATGCAGGGTGACGAGGATTTGGGCTTTGGAATCTGATTGCTTAGGGGTCAAGGGGTGCAGTTTGCTATCAACTGGATCTGGGACTGTGCGTGAGTTAATTCTCTGTTCCCTTTTCTGTCATGTGGGTGTGGTAATGTTCTTAGTGGCCATGTGAGAGGCAGTGAGATCATGTACAGGGCATGGAGGAAGTGAGCCCATGAGAAGCAACCACGGGGTTGCTCTGGCTGCGCCAGTCACTCACAAGTTAGTATGAGTTAGATCTTTCAGTGAGACTTTGATCAGCTTCAGGGAAGAGGGGTCTATGGAGCAGGACCTACAGAGAAAGGGTCCTGAGATAGATGAAAGGGCCAGGGTCTGGCTGGCACACTTTTGTGGGGCTCTGGCCCAGAGACCGGGGTGTGAGGCGTCATCTGTGAATGTGAGGAAGAAATAGCAATGTGCAGAATTTCAAGGGCTAAAAGCTATGCTGGTTGTCTCCTGGCAAAGGTCGCCTCTGGCGCCTTTGTTCCTAGCTGGCTCTGTGTTTATGCAGCGAAACATCAAACCTGTGTCCTCTCATTAACCCTTTGTTTCTTCTTTGTTCCTGATTTAGAACCCCCACACTTTGATTATTTTTAAAGCCCTGAGGAGTCAGAAGTCACCTCTGTTTACAGAGGCTGGTGGCCTTCAAAGGCAGGAGGGGAGTGCTGACAGCTCTTGCCCCACTCCCAGTCCCCACCCTGTGCCGATGCTTTCTGGGGCTCAACAGAAAAAAAACCCCACAAAGGAGAGCAATCTTTCTTTTAGATGTTTACTTTCTCCGCTTCCCTGTGACCTGAATGGGTTTAAAACACACACACACTCTCTCTCTCTCTCTCTCTCTCTCTCTCTCTCTCTCTCTCTCTCGCTCTCTCTCTCGCTCTCTCTCTCTCTTTTGTTTTCCCCTGAAAAGTGGGGAGGAAGCAGGCCAAGGCCGACTGGAGTCAGTGTGAAACCTGTGTGTTCCACCCCTCCCTCACCGCCTTCTGCTTTTCCTTCTGACTTCCCCCAACTCCAGCACACAAAAATGGCAGCCTCCAAACCAGGCCAGGGGGGAGGCCTTGAGCCTCCCTCCGCATTAGGGCTGCTCCTCAGCAGATTAGCCCAACCCAATCCTAGGCTCCCCCATTTGAAGAGTGAAGGCTGTGGCATCTCCTCATCTCCATGCCTCAAACTTCCTGCTTTAGCGCTGTGGAATGAGTGTAGAAATTCTGCAACCCAACCACCCCGTTTCCTCAATGAGGACGCTAAGGAGCAGAGAGTGGAGAGGTTTTTCTGAGGTCACCAAGCATGACAGTGTCACTGTGGGCCCGTCTCACAGAGCTGAGCTCTGCATCAGCCCCAGAGCTCTCCCAGGTGCTGCTAAATAAAGTTGCTTCAAGCAGGTAGGAGCCGGGAAAGCAGCGGGCTGGCCCGGGGCTGCGGATCAGCGCTACTTAGAGTGGGAGGTGGGGTGCACGTCTGTTCTGGGGCATGATCAGTCCCCTAAACACCAGTACCTAGGCTCCTGCGCTGTTTTTTATTGTTGCTGTTGTTCAGTGAAGTGGTATTGCGTGCTGTACTGAAATTGTGGTTGTGCTGGTTACACCTCTGGTGCTTGGATGTGACCAGAAGTTTCTATCACTTCTCTTCATTGCGATTTGTCTACACTGTACCAGGGCAGGGCCCCAGAAATAATGGTGTTGCCATTTTGAAAGCATCTATGTGAAACACACACACACGTGCTTTTGAGTACATGGATGCTCCTGCTCACGCTGTCACCTACCAACCCAGAGCTCACACGGACAATGACACCACAGCTGCCCCACCAACCCACAAGGCGTAATTTGGGCAGGGAAGGCCGTCTCCTCCAGATGTGGGGCGTCAAGGTTACAAAATGTCAGTCTCTGACATGGAAGCGGATCAAACCCCAGCTAGGATCCGTGGCCTTCGCTGTCTGTAGGGCTCTGCCGGGCTTTCCATACGTGGGCTCCTCACACCTGAGGCGTGTTTTCTGCCTCCCTGTAGCTTCGTGATCTCGGAGAAGAAACCGAAATCTCTGTGCCTCCGTTTCGTCCTTTGTAAAATGTCAGTAATAATACCCACCTCTTGGCGTGGTATGTTTAGAGTGGGGAATTTACACAGAATAATGACACTGTACAGCCACTTAAAACTGTGTCTGGCCCAGGGAAGGAGCATGGCAGATGTTAGTTCTTTCCCCTCTTTCTTAACAATTTGGAATGTTTACAAGTATATTCTGGGGATACTATGGTGTGGCTTTCCCATCTTATTATCTCCATAACTAGCTGTGTGACTTGGGGAAGGTCACTCTCTGTGCATCTGTCGCTTTTATTCATTCATTTAGGCAGGCAGGCAGCCGACCACTAAATATTTATGGAGAGTTTACTAAGGACCAGGCATTGCTGGTGCTGAGGAAGCAATAGTGAACAAAGTAGACAAAATTTTGGTCCTCATGGAGTTTATAAACTGATCTAATGAATTATAAAACAACCAAATATGACTTTAAATAGAAAACAGGCAGTTTTTATAGAGTCTAAAATGTTAGAATGTGTCAGTCTTAATACATCTAAAAAGGTACTGAAAAGTCTGTTCAATTCTCTATGCCACGATTCATGTTTCCAAGGTAAATCTGTTAGGAATCTTTTGATTTTTAAATGACAGAAAAATTCATCCCAAGCTAACTTAAACCACAACTGAATTTATTGGCTCACACTTCTGAAAAAAAGTTGAGCAGAAACTTAGGCTTCAGGCAAAGTTTGACCCAGCAGCACAGATCATGCTACCAAAGACCTACTTTCTCTTCATCTTTCTTCCCTACATTTTGATATTTTGACTGTCCCCACTTGCTCAGGTCCCCTGTTATAATAACAACATGCTATCTGGCTCCAGATCTTAAGCATTTTCTCATTACACTTCCCAGGGGTTTTCCCTGAAGTCTTACCAAATTGCTCTTCACATTTCATTGAACGTGGCCCTGAAGATAGGCAGGAGGTCCACCTCCATAGATCATAGGAGAAGGGGTCCTCAAGGGCAAGATCAGGGTCCATAGATCACTGGGAGAAGGGGTCTTCAAGGGGAAAATCAGGGTCCTTTTGGTCCAAGGGTTGAGAAAAGCTGGGGAAACAGCCAGAGCTGGATTTTCCCATAGCTTCAACACACGTCTGGGGCACTGAGAAAACAGGAGCTGCAAAGGTGATTCTTAAAAGAAGCACTTTGAATTGTAATATACAGTTTTAAAGCATTGCAGTTATCATAATGGGAAAATTGAAACATTGTTTTTATTGTAACTGTTTTATAGTTGAGCATTACTTTTATTTCGAAGAACACATGGGATGGTACAAAACATTATAATGTTTTCAGTGCTTAAAGATCCCTGCAAATCTTAATTCAATCCTGTGGGCAAACAACAAAGCCTACTGCCTCCAGCTGAAGCCCTGATGACCAGTGTAGTGTTCTTTATTCCTTGAGGGCAGGATCACTGCAGAGGGGTAAGTAAAATGTTCTTTAGTTTTATTCATTTGCAGGTTCTTGTGAGTTTGGTTAATGTGAGTCGGTCCTATGGGACAAAAAGTGTTGATTTCCAGGTTGATGGTGATGAGGCCCAGGCCTCTTCCTAGGTAATCACAGGCAAAGATAGACCTGAGACAGCTGCCCTTCCCTCTCTTCTTAGCACCCTGTTGGTGACCACAGGATGCTTACTTAACTCAGTGGAAATGAAGCTAAATAGAAGAAAGTGTGGAAGGAACTACAGCCAGCCTTTGGTAGTGGCTATCTTTAGGTGGTCAGATATGGTGACTTTCATTCAGTTATTCCTTCCTCTGTTAATTCCCAAAATATTTGTTGATGGCCTGGCATTGTAGCAGTCACTTTTATAGGCACAGTGAGTTAGAGGAGAGTATAAAGTGGGAAAAAAAAAATTTTCATAGAGCTCACATTCAAATGGAAGAAGATGAATAACAAACCAAATGAATATATAAAACCTACAGTAAGGCTGATAACAATAAGTCTAGGAAGAAAAAGATATCTGGAAAAATAATGGAGAATTGGAGGAGAGGGGACATTATAAATTTAAATAAGAATCTAAGAATGACTTAACCAGGAAGGTGACACTTGAATAAAGGCATGAAAAAACTCAAGAGTGGGCCTGACTATCTAAGGGAAGAGTGCCCCAGACAGGGGAGGCAGCCAGTGCAAAGGCCCTGGGGCAGGTGGTCCCCGGAATGTTCTAAAAGCAGCAAAGAGGCCACTGTGGCTGGGACACACCTATGGTGGGGGAAGGGAGAGTACTATATCAAGTCTGAGAGGTGAGGGACAATGGGGCTGACCAAGTTGAGTGCACTGACCCCATAGGGCCTTCTGCTTTTGTACTGAGATGAGAAGTATGAGAGGGTTATGGGCAAGGAGTGCCTTGGGATCTGGCTTAGGGTTTAAAGAATCCTTTGGAAGCTCTGTCACTGATCGACTGGCAAGGGCAGGAGCAGGGACACTGATGAGACCCATGTAAAAACAGATATGATGGCATGTTTGCCTGGGGCAGCAGTGGAGGAGGTGACAAGAAGCGGTCTGGTTCTGCATCTGTTTCCTCCTTTATCCATGTGCTTCTGTCTTCCAGATTTACCCCCATGAACATGTAGGAAAGGAGACAGGTCACAGCCTGCATTGATTAATTGGGGTGCGCAGGGAGTGGCCACAGGTTCCACTACTACTGGGAGTGTGGAAACTGCTCTATCCTGGAAGCCTAGACCCACAGCACCCAGAGCAGAGGAGGGCTTCATACCAAGGGTGGCTTCCAGGCACCACACCCAGACTCCCTGCTTGCTTCAGGGTAGTTGTGACCCATCCCCCAATGAACGAATCACCAGGAGAATGTCATCTTTAAGCAGAGGGTATGGCAGGGACAGGGTCTCTCACAGTGCTTCCTCTTTTTGTTTCTTCAGAGGAGATGATGGGGCCAGGAGAAGACATGATGGGCACTGGGACCTATCTCATGGGTCACATGGTGTTGGGGGACAGAAAGAAGTCACTGGTGCAGGGGGGCCTTGTGAGGGTTGTGCCCATGCTTCCCTGCCCCTGCCTGCTGGTGCCAGAGAACTGCGTTCCACCCACCCACGCAGAGGTGGGCCTACCGTCCCCTTGCAAGATTACTGCTATGTTCCCACCTCTCTGCTGTAGGTTCTGTCCTTTATGGGAACCACTAGCCATGTATGGCTTTTAAAATTGAAATATAAGAGTATAGAATAAAAAATTCAGTCCCCTAGTCTCATTAGCCACATTGCAAGTGTTCAGTAGGGACATGCAGCTGGGAGGCCGCTATACTGACGAGCGCCTATCTAAACCATTTCATCCCTGCAGAAGGTTCTGTTTGGACAGTGCAGAGGGAGAGGAGGGGGCGGTCTGTGTGACATTCATGTGCTGATGCTCACAGAACACTGGTCACCTGGTGGTTAAGGCTCGTGGAGCAGAGCAGTGTGCTACCACGGAATTTGACTCCATGCCTGCCTCTTCATTCCTCCCCAATTCAAATATCACCTCCTCTATGAATGACTGTATATCCCTGGGCTCCTATGACACTTGCAAGTCCAAGTAAGATACTCCATATAATCAGGTATGTTGCAGTCTGCCCCATCTGACTGTCAAGTCTTTAGATGGCAGTGTATCTCATTCAGCTGGGTATCCCCAACACTTAGCACAAAGTTGGTAGTATCATACTTGTGGCATTCAATGTTACAGGTTCCATTCTCCCTCCAACTGCACTTAAACTTTCTGAGCTCCAATTGTACAATCACGAAAATGTGGGCTCTTGGCTCAGGTGGTATTACTGGGGCACACAGTCAAAAACATGGGTAAGATTGACAGAAGCCTCCTTAAGTGTGATGTTGAATAAAAAGTAGATAGATTCTGGAAGCAGGTGTGTTTCTGCTCACTCACAAACTATGTGACCTTGAGCAGTGTACTCAACAGTTCTGAGCCTCTCCATTCTCACTTGTAAGAGGAAATAGGGGGAATTACTATGGATGTGGTGACCTGGCACATCGTAGGGGCTTAATGCTCATTAATACCCAACCTATTTGCAGATAGAGCAACAAAGTTTCTGGAAACCCAGGCTGGAGGTCCTGGAACAGCCTGGGATAGGGCTTGGAGGTGGAACTCCCCTCTGTCCATGGCAGGCTTCCTCTTCCCAATGCACCTGGTGATGGAGGTGAGAGTAATTCATCTCTGCTCATGGTTAATGGCTGCTGACATTTTGAAGACCGCTGCCTGGCTTTGGCTTTGCTGGCAGCAGGGGGATTTTAATATACCTGATTAATGTTGGACTCCAAAGAAATACAAAACAGAATTGTACACAACACCTGAGAGCAGACACAAAGTCACTGGGGTGAGATGTAGGTGCTCAGAGGCCCCCTCACCCCGCGAGATCGTGAGAGGTGGTGGCCAGATGGGCTCACCTGTCTCAGCTTTTGGACATGCTGAAATAGTGGGCCAATTCGCTATGGACAGAAGCATTTTGTGGGAACTTGGGGATTAAAATTCCACATGCCTGGAATCGATACTCTATGCCGGTGTTATAATTCACTTCGCAGGGGAAGGGATGTAGCTCTTTGAATTCATGGGTGAAGTGAACCACATATCCACAGGCTTAAGAGGATTTCCGTGCTTATAAATCGCACTCAGCAGTGGGTAGGTAGCAAGTGTGGAGGAGGATGAGGGAGGACAGTGGGGAGGCTGGGCAGGAGGCAGAGGAGCAGAGACCCCGAGTCGTACCAGAGACCCTCAGTTGCAACATGTCATGGGAGGCCGGCACGCCACACTGAGCATCAGACCAGCGTGATGTTTCTGGTGAGAACGGCACAACAAGGTGGCCTGGAGGACTTGGGTTGATGAAAGCAGCCCTTATCAGAAATGAGTTTAAAGTCAGGCAGGCCGACCACAAACAGCTGGGGCCCTTCTTGACACCAACATTAGCTACTGCAGACAGATTTGCAGAAGAATTGTTTTCCCTTTAGATGTGCTACTGAGTGCGTGCCTCTGCCCATTAGGTACTTCTTGGAGAAAACAAATTTGGATCAATGACTAGAGTGTGCCAGGCCCTTTCATGCCGGGCAGAGGCTGTTTGGGCCAAACCCCAGACTGCCTCTCCCACCCCTCCCCCTTCCCCACATATCCCCTGTGAACCCTTTTTTTCCTTTGGGAGAAGCTCTCAAGAGGTGGCATGAGGCCCATATCCCAGGCAGGGTAGGTAGGATCGCTGGGATGTCCCTGGGATGCAAGTTCAGCGTGTGCCGGCCAGGAGTGGAAGTGAAATGGCATTTCTTGGTGTCAGCCGGTTCCCTAATGGGTAACAGTTGATGTCACAGAATCAGCCCGATGATTTGGCATGATTAGAAGGCGCCGCTTCTTAGGCAGGCCTGGGATCATGGCCTGAGCTCAGAATTAGCTCTCAGCCCCCTAGGGAGGGGGCCAAACCCCGCTGGAGAGAAGCCCCCACTCCTGCTAAGGAAGCAGAGGTAATAACTAATAACCGTCCCTCCGCCCCGCCTTCCCCTAACCTTGTCGTGAACCGTGCTTGTTTTGTTCAAAGAAGTGCTCGTGCAACCAGGCTCGCTTTAATGAAAAGCAGACCCTCGCTCACCGTTGCCCCTCCTTGGGCAACAGAGATAAAAACCTAATGGCATGTCAGATTCTTGATGGCAAACTCGCCAGGAAAACAAAATTATCAGGGTAGAGTGGAGGCAGCGGACCGTATCTGCTTTTGTACCATAAAATAACATAACCCGATGACCCCCTCATTTGCTGAAGGGGCACCCGGCTGGAAACACCGAGGACTCTCACAAAAGTTCCTGCTGCCTGCGTGGCCACAACTCTGCTCCGAAGCAACCTTGCTCTCTGCTCTCTTTTCTTTCCCCCCAGTCCTCATTTCCATATTCCAAGGCGAAAGCCCTTGATGACAACGCGTTTATCACTGCACAAATTGTGAGGCTCTTTACAAGAAAAAGTCCTCAGAAGGTTTCCTGGGCAGGCACGTGCACACACACACACATTCTCTCACGCATGCATTCACGCAGTACTCAACATTGCAAAACAAAATTTTCCAGCTATTTCTGGCAGACAGCAAAGTCAAAAAGGCCCTTACCTATCAGGCTACTGAAGGACTCTCTTGACAATTCACACAATGACATTTAATTGCATCCAAGAGATGTTTTGAAACAATGTCAGAAATTAAAGAATGGTCAAAGTCCTTTAAGAACAGCCCTTTAGTCAGATGAGCATAATGATCTGAGAGGACTTTCTTGGGGCGGAGAACTGGCTACCTTGGCTACTTTTCTCTTTCTTCCTCTCTCCCCTCTTCCACCTTTCACAATCAGTTATTGGAGACATACCATGAGCAAGGGTCTAACATAGGTTCTGGAGAAACCTTGAGCAAGAGAGAAATGGTCACTGTTTGATTTCTCGACACTCATCTGTGGCAGAAGCTATTTCTTGCTCCTCAACATCTTCTATTCCTTTCTTCCCTGATAATGAAAGCCCCAGTATTTTGCTAGGCACTTGTGTCTCAGGAATAAAATTTACATGTCCCAGCCTCCCTTGCAGCTAGATATGACCATGCAATTAAGTTCTAGCTAATGGGGATGTAAGCAGGAATATTGTGTGAAGCTTTTGGGAAGAGCTATTAGAATGAGGGAAGTGTATCAGTTCCTCTATTGTCCTTTCTGCAAGTTGGAATGTGGATATGATGGCTGGAATTCAAGCAGCCATATAATACCATGAAGTAGAAGTCATGTATGGATGATGGTAGAAGAGGAAGAAAGGGCCTGCAATTGCAGAGTCACTTTGGAAAACTGACAGTTTCTTATAAAATTAAACATACGAGGGTGGACAATTAAGTTTGCGAATTCATCCTAGAAAATATGCTGCATACTTCATTTCTGAATTTCACTATGGTCACGTTTGAAGTACTCTCCTTGGGAAGCTATGTACCAAATCCAACACATAGTCCACCATTCAAAGCAATTTTGGAACTCTTTTTCTGGAATGGCCATCAGAGTTGTCATCATATGAGATCTGACAATTTAAGTTCTTGAACTCATGCCAGAAAAAAAGCTTTGAAGGGTGGATTGGGCACTGGCATCGGTGCACTGTCAGACCTTGTATACCTATACTACATTCAGCATTCCTATTCCCACTCATTACCCAAGAGCAGGCGTCCTCAAACTTTTTAAACAGGGGGCCAATTCACTGTCCCTCAGACCATTGGAGGGCTGGACTAGAGTTAAAAAAAAAAAAAACAAAAACTATGAACAAATTCCTATGCACACTGCACTTACCTTATTTTGAAGTAAAAAAGAAAACGGGAACAAATACAATTCACACTGCCACATGTGGCCCGTGGGCTGTAGTTTGAGGACCCCTGCCCAAGAGAAAGGGTAAATCCATGCAAAGATTTGCACACAAATGTTCATAATAGCTTTTTTCCCCCATAATAGCCCCAAACTGGAAACAACCTAAGTATCTATCAGGTGAATGAACAAACTGTGGTGTATTCATACAATGAAATACTACTTGGCAATAAAAAAGAACAACCTACTGATCATAGAACAATATAGGTGAATCTCCAAAGTATTACACTGAGTGAAAGGAGCTTGAAAAAAAGAAATACATACTGTATAACTCCATTTATATGGAATTCTAAAACAAGAAAATCCACTCCATGGTGATAGATGTCAGAATCTCAGTTGCCTGTGATGGGTGAAGGTCACCTGGAAAGGGGCACAAGGAAACTTTCTGAGATGATGGAAGTGTCCTACATTTCAGTTGGGCTGTTGATTACATGGTGCTTACACTTGTCAAAACTCATCAGGGTCTGTGTATTTCACCACATGCAAATTACACAATAGTAAAGATAATTATAATGATAACAGCCTGGATCCTATTGACTTTATAAAGCCACCCTGTTAGCTCTCAACTGTCCACTTCTGAACCTTATTTATATGAGAGAAAAAAACCTTCAGCCAGTCTTCTTTGACATTTTCCATCACTTTTAGCTAATCCTGTCTTGACAGTACGACATTTTTTCCATGCCAGTCACCGATCATGTGGCTGACTCCTCTCTCTGCTCTGGGTGGTGAAGTTTTGAGGGAGTCGGTCCCAGGAGCTAGGGCACAGGTGGGATTTGACAGCAGGGTTAATCCGAGTGCTGCAGCTTGGAAAACTCACCCTGGTCCTTGCTCCAGGGTTTCCCCAGCCTGCACACACAGCTCACCCAGGGGAATTGAGCCGTTGCTCTCTCCTTCACACTTGGCAGCCCATTCGGCAAGCAAGATCCCACCTTATGGGGTTCAGTTTGGCCCACCGATTATTCTTGAATGCTGGTACTAGGACTATTCTTAGTGCACGGCCAATCCCCTGGAGGCTCTGAAGATGTACAAGGCTGAGTAACAGCTGCATTGTGGCTGTTACCGACGTTATTATCATCATCATTATTGCAGGGAATTGGCTTTTGTGGTATGCTGATCGGGGGATGTTTGGGGACCCTTCCCCATAATTGGAAGAACCAGTCCAGGGATGTGTGGATTTCCATTCGGAGCCGGTGTGACCTCAAGGGAAACATATTTTCTTGTGCCCAGTTGAGGCCAGCATTTCTGATAGGTTGGATTTGCAACTGCCTGAGTGGAGGGATTTCAGGTTTTGTCTTCTTCTCTTGTTTTGCCCAGCCTTGCCACCTCTGCTCTGTGCTCCACCAACCACAAATTCTACAATTAGAGAGTCATTCCTTTGGCTTTGCATTTTCTCTGCCATTCAAATGCAAATCTTTCAGCTGGCTTTCTGAGAATTTTATGTTCGTTTTTCTTTCATTTTCCTTTTTAAAAGGAAAAAAAAGGAAAATATAAAGGGCCCCATGAGAGTTAGTGCTCGTGTGTATGTGTGAGGGAGGAACATGAAGAAAATGGAGGTAGGGCAAGATCAGTGAGGACATACAACAGTCAGAATAGCGAATGCTTCCTGTGTTTCCAGAATGTTCTAGGTGTTGGCACACATTCCGTCCTCAGGGTAGCCCTCTTCCTGAAGTTTTGTTTAACAAACACTTGGTGTTTATTATCTACCAGCCCCTGTAGCAAGATTGCATGGAATTTAGCTCATTTAATTCTCATATCAGTCCCAGGAGGTGAGTTTATTAGTATCCACAGACAGTAGAGGAGGAAACTAAGGCACACAGAGAGTAAGTAACTTGCTCAAGGTCACATGGCTGGTAAGCAGCAGAGCTGGGATTCTCACCCCAGCCCCCGCGCTGCTGAGGCTGTGCTCATAAGAACTTTTATGCAACCATAAAAAAGCAGGTTATTGCTCTGTCATCATTGGATGATCCTAATTGCCCAGCTATCTTGCTTTTTTACTCAAACAATATTTCTTTCAAATAGAGACTTGGAGAGAGATCTTACGATGATAATCTTTTTTTTTCACAATGAGATGTTTTCATTTTAAGGATGCACCTGCGTGTTCCCAGCCTTCCATTTTCCCTATAAGATATTTTCCCAAAGGAAAAAGACGTGGTATCTGTTTCTTTTTTCTTCTTCTTTTTTTAATATCTAAAAGCAAAACACAAGGACAACAAGAAAAACCTTGACAAGTGGATGTTGTGCCATCTTTCTAGTTCAGAGACACTGGGACCCAGGGCACAGCTCTTTGGGCCTCTAAGACACCTATCTTGAGATTTTAGGGTGAGGTTCCTTTAATCACAGGGGGGAGAAGCCTTGAAATGTTGTTCAAGTGGGAGAGGCGTTAGAGCTGCGGGTAAGAAGAAGACACAACCCCGAGAAGTAGAGAGGACAAATATTGGGACATTTTTGATAGAAGAAAAGCCAAGTGTGTAGAACTGGTATCTCATGTTTATTGGGGTGGCTATGGAAGCTATTGGAAGCTGTTGTTACAGCACTCGTACTTCTGTAGACCTGGGCAGTTGGGCGTCTGCTGAGGTGGGAGTCTTTTTTTCCTGAGAAAGAAAAACCACATGTGTAACTAAAGGGAGGCAGACCTTTCCACGAAGAATTTCCTGTTCATACCTGGAGGGGATTGGAATCTTCTGCAAACTCTGTTCCTGCCTCTGTGTCCTTATGCTAATGATGCCGGTATTCTGTTGTTGGTAGAGGTCACAGGAAGGAATGGTCTTGCTTTGGAAAGATGAAGGCAAAGAGGGCCAGTCCTGTTCCTGGCTCTGGAAGGAGTGAGACAGAAGCAAAAAGATGCAAACTTCTGGTGAGTGCAAGGAAAGGCAGAAATGCTGAACTAAATACAGATTGTGCTCTGGGGGCAGGGGCTTTAATGATGTCCGTGGCTTCCTGCTCCATACCCCTCTGCTCCCCGACTAACTGGGGCTGCCAGTCTTGAACTTGCACTTTCCTTAGGGTCAAGGATCAGTCCAGGCCCATATCCCACTGGAGCCTTCCCTGAAGTACCACTGCCCATCTGTAGCCACACCAGTTTAGCCTGTAGTCTCTCGAAACTTGCCAGCAGAGACGCTTACCCCTACCCCCACTCTGTTACTCCTCAACACCCCCATATTTTGGAGGCCTCTTTTGCATGTTGCTGTTCTCAGAATTCACAGGGCTTTGCTGCTCCTTCTGATAGCTGTTCCACTGCCCAGGCCCTGCCTAAGCCAGTGTGTGATCCTCAGTGGCCTGGGGCTGGCCTGTGCCCTGCTGAAGGAGCCCTCTTCCAGCATGTCTGGGCTTCCGGAAAGATTGCACTCATAAGTGAATAAGCATCTGTTGGTGCCTAAACACCTTCTACCATGCTAGACATGCTTTATCTCACGTGAGCGCCAGACCATCCTCTGAGCTAGGTGTCATTGCTGCTATTTAAACAACCCAGACGCCTGAGGCTCAGAGAGGTTGGAATACTTGCCCATGACCTATAGCAGCCTTTCCCAAAGTGGGTCCTGTGGATCACTAGTGGCATGCTGCAAAAAGGTACAAAATATCACATATCATGCCTCCCAACTCTACATTCAGAATGAATGCATGCATTACAGGCTCTGGGGCTTGTCTCCCTTTTAAAAAATTAATGGACACTCTTCCCCAAATGTTGAAACCCCAAGTCTTTTTCACTCAAGAAAAACACAGTATCTTTCCATTTTATTTGACCATAGACCATTTTCTCTATGCAACTTGTGAATTAAATTAGTGTACAACAAAAATTCACTCCCTCTCTCTAAAACTTCACCAGGAGAGTAAACTTCTTGGTCCTTTCGACAAAAGGTTTGGCCACATGACTTGCTTCGGCCAATAGAATGAGGGTGGAGGTGGCAGTCTAGGTTTCAAGTCTAGGCTTCTTAAAGAGATTGAATGTTTCCATTTGCCCTTTTGTGCTTTTCCATCCGTCCTCAATGAGAAGAGCACATCCCAGGAGGCTGCTGAACCTCAGAAGGGAATATATGGACCATAGCTACCCCAGCCAACCTGCAGATTCATGGGTAAAGAACAAATGCCAATTATTGTATGCCCCAAAAGGTTGTTTGTTACACAGATTCATCATCAGTGGCAAAGGCTAACCAATACACTAGTCCTATTTAATATGTTGTAAAACAATAGCACTCAAGGGGACCCTCTTTGGGAAATGCTGAATTGCAATCAGTAAATGACCAAGCCAGAGTTGTGCTCAAGTCTTCTAATGCCAAAATTTCGAAGCCTGCTTGTCCTAGTGCAGCAAGCTGAGGAAACTGAGCAGCAACTGCCTTTAGGGTTGGAAGGCTGCCCTGAAATAGGGTGATTTGGGGATTTCTTCCCACCAAGAGAAACACAAGACAAGGTGATAGTCATAGAGTGTCCAGGCTGGCACTCTGAGGCAGTTTTGGAGCCCTCTGGCAGGGAACCAGAAGCAGGAAGCATTTGTGCTGCTTCAGTCCATCCCAGGCCAGATCCATGGAGACATTGCATTACAGAGGTTCTAGTTCTTTCCTTCTTTAAGCCTGCAGAAGCCACATTATTTCTCAAGGTCTTTTCAGTAGCCTAAAATTCATACCAACTTGCTGAGTTGGTATAAAGTGCAGAATTGATGGTACAGAAAGACATTAAGCAACCTACAACCCTTTAGACCATGTCGACAGATCATCTGTGGCCTCAGCTGCAGAAACATTTCATTAAATCTTTGAAGTTTCTCCCCAAAGAGTAGGAATGCCCTTCTATCTTTTAAAAGCAGATGGAGGCCTGGCATGATTTTCACTGTAGCTGGGACAGTGGATTCACTTGCGCTAAGCTCTAGAGTGGGTCAGTTAATAGTCATTGAAGAAATATATCGTGAGCACCCTAGGCCACAGAGGGGCTGGAATCCACCAAGCAGGGAGTGGGGACTCTCCCAGCCCAGAGGGGAGAGGCAGGCTGGTGACATGGACAATATAATGTGCTGAGAGAGTCTGTGGTGTCTGAGGGTTCTTTATAGGCAGAAAAGTAATTCGGAGGACTATCCATATATGGGGGCAGTTATGAAATGTCCCTCTTTACCTTGTCAAATAGTGGCTATAAGGCCATCCTCACAGTGAAACTGATAACTATGTGCATGGAATGGGCCTGACTAATTATCAGTGGGGTGAAGCTCCACCCAGTGACAGTGATTGGCTGACTGAAGAGTGAATGAACTCCAAACTGCCAGCCTAACCAGAACAGGGGGTGTGCCCTGGGAGACAGCCCTAGAATGTGATTGGAAATTAGGAAATGCTAAATTAACAAATCAAATCTCTTGTTGTGTGCTCTGTTTGAAAAAAGACTGTAAAAAAGAAGAGGTTAGACTGGGTGTGGTGACTCACACCTATATCTCAGCACTTCGGGAGGCGGAGGCAGGAGGATCACTTGAGGCCAAGAATTTGAGGTTACTGTGAGCTATGATGTCAACATTACACTCGTGTCAATACTTCACTTTAGCTTTGCCAACAGGGTGACATCCTATCTCAAAACAAAAAATGAAAAGAAAAAAAAAAAAAAGGAAGAGAGGCTAGTCAGTCAAGAAGACTTCCAGAAAAGTGAGACCAGGCAGAAGCTGGTAGGACCTATTGAATAACTCCAGAAAAGAGTCTCTTGGCTTGGGATCCTTGCACATGCCAGTTTTCTTGGCCACATAGCTATGATCAGGACTCAATTAAGCCCCCAAATGTTAAGAAGATATTGAATGTCAGGGTCATGATGGAAATTCAGGGTCAGCAGGTGGAAGTGAGGGCTTCCCTAAGTTTTGTGCCCTAGATGCCTCAGTTGCCTCACCCAAGCCCTAGCCCTGACAAAGAGGCACAAATCACTAGCTCCATATTTGGAAGATCTTTTGAATCTTGGCTCTGTCGCCTCTTAGCTCTATGATCTTGAGGCGGTTCTTTAATTCCCTCAGCTCCAGCTCCCCATCTGTGAAATGGAAATGTAGTCCCAGCATCACAGAGAAATACTCCAGGGTGATGCTCACAGAATACGAAGTGTGGAGCCCTCCATAAATGGTTATTATCGACTTGGCAAGGTGTCCTCTCCTCTAGGAGAAAGTCCTTGTTTAGGCTTGTCTGAGCGATGTCTCTTAAGGTCATTGCAGTGGAGGCTGTCATGTGCCACCCCAGTTTCCCTTATAGAACACAGCACTGCTTCTCCCAGCTGCTGAGAAAGCCAATGGCTCAGTGGTCCTTCCTCTGCAGGGATTGCCTCAGCTAAAGAGAGCTGCCTTGTTGAAGGTCCACTCCCTTTTTTGGGCAGCCTGCATCCAGTGACTGGTCATCTAAGGGTATAAAGGCCCAGACCTCTAGCCCCAGCTTGGAGTGACCTCAATACTCTAGGTACCACTGAAGGGCCATCTCAGCTCCAAAGTAAAAAGAGCAGCAACATATATTGGGTCACAGAATCCCAGGAAAGTGGATCGAACGAAGAGCAGGGAAACCACTGACCTCCAGTTCTCAGATCCATGACTCTATCTCTCTGTGTGTTAATTTCTCTCACATGTGGACCGCTTCCTAAACATGGTGCGATTGTGCCCGTTCACAGCTTCTTAATTCTGCATCTTAAATTCCAGGCCATTTGAGAAAAATGGACTCATTTCCAGTTTAGAAAACTGTAGAGAATCATTCTGATTGGTCTGTCTTGGGTCCGTATGTCACCCCAAAGCAATTAGCAGAGCCAACTGAACACATTAAAAAATGGTCATGCTCACAGGAATCACCAGGTTTTGGCAGTTGACAGAGGAAGAGAGGGAAGGAGAGTTTGGCAGATAAAGGAAAAAGCACCCACTCGTAGAGAATGTTGTCATATTTTGGTTGCCCAGTATCCAAACCCCCTCTCTTTGAATCTAGGTAGGAGGTAGAGCCCACCTGTCACTTGAACAGCTAAAAATGCTTGCACTTGCTGTAGCAGACGCTATTGCACCCACGCATAAGCCCTTGGCACTCACCACTCGTGGATATGCCAATGTAAGCACATGTATAACTCTTCTTGGAGTCAAGGTTGGCTGGGCAGGAAAGTTGACTTCCCTTGAGAGTTAAGGCCACCCTCAACCAATGACAGATGAGAATCAGTCAATCAATACTCCAATTCTCTCACCTCTCAGGTGTGACAACTCCAAGAAGGTCTGTACTGTCTCTCAGAGATCCTCCACAAGAATGAGCCCTAGTTGCCCTCAGTGATGACATGCCCACAGCTTTGTGACCTGTCTGTCCTTTTTCAGCTTTTCCCTTTTCTAATCTCAATACCCCACGTCCTATTGGCACTTTCTGGAATCATTTCTCATGTAATCTATTTACACTCCACTTCGTTTTTTTTTATTATTATTTTTTGTTTGTTTGTTTGGAGATGGGGTCTCACTGTCTCACTATGTTGCCCAGGCCAGAGTGCAGTGGCTATTCACAGGCGCAGTCCCACTACTGATCAGCATGGGAGCTTCTTATCTCAGGGTTTTCTCCTGGAGAAACCCAAAGTAAGACTTGGTTTCCCAACATTCTCGGTGGTCCTGCCGTGCATAGGCAGCTTGGTCAGGTCCACCTGGTATATGGATTTGAATCTGGAATGAGGGACAGTGGAAAATATTTCTGGACACAGCCATAGTGCCTGCAACATCCAGTTCCCAGTGAACAAAGGAGTCATATTTGTCATCTGTTGGCAGTAGAAAGTGATGTTCTCGCTCGCCTGGATCTTCCTCCCAGCTGCCCGGATCTTACCTGTGTTCCAAGGATAATTCTGCAGCTTTTTTTTTTTTTGTAGAGACAGAGTCTCACTTTATCGCCCTGGGTAGAGTGCCGTGGCGTCACACTGCTCACAGCAACCTCCAGCTCTTGGGCTTAAGCGATTCTCTTGCCTCAGCCTCCCTAGTAGCTGGGACTACA
>CAUYON010113800.1:0-10266 GCA_963573935.1 Arctocebus calabarensis
ATCTCTGAAGTGTAGAGTATAAATGTCTTAACATAATAATTAAGAAAGTGAGATGAAGACTATGTTAACCAGTTTTATGTAAGCATTCCAAATTGTACATAAAATCAGCACAGTGTACCCCATAAATGCATTAATGTATACACCGATGATTTAATAAACAAAAATAATTAAAAATATATAAATAAATAAAGGAACACACTTTAGAGGTTCACATCATTCTAGTCTCAAAACAAATAAAGCAAAAGTCTTCTTACTATTTCATTATGTTTAATTATCAACAGGTACATTGCATACTATCAACATCTTTTTGGTCAATGATAGCCTATAATGATGCGCATTTAACAAAAGCTAACTTATCAAAACTGAAAGTCTTACCTAAGCCAAAAGGAGTTATATATGAAATTTATTTTACAAGAAAGCCCACAAGTTAGAACTAACTTTCCAGAAGAAAGAATGTCAGAAAACATAAGAAAGGTTAAAAACTCTAGAACATAATTGGCATGTAAATGTTTTCTGGTTGTGAACTAATAACTGTAATTTAGTTTTCAGATGTGATCCTAGCTCATAAAAAATTTTTATAAATACTGTAAATCAAGGGAATCTGTGACACTGTATTAGAATAAAATAAAGTATATTCCAAAAAAAAGATAATTTCACTACAAAAGGCAAATATTTAAGGTAATGGATGTCCCAAATACACAGATTTGATCTTTATAAATTATGTGAATTATTATCTGTACCCTCCAACTATGTACATCTATTGAACACCAATAAAACAAAACAAGACAGAAAAGAAAAATTTGATCAGATTTATAAGATAAAAAATAGCTAGTTGACACAGTAATTAAAATTTTATTAAATCTATAGTTTAATTTGGAAAGCATGTTTATAATTCTGCATCTTCCTATTTAGGAACACAATATCATTAGAAAATGGGGTGAGATACTGGTGGGAAAGAATTTAATTCCATCTTGGCAGAGTCAACCACTTTGCTTTAAGGTCCCAAAGAAGCCAAAGTAAGGAGGGAAAGTGCATTGTTATTAGTTGATGCTTTGGCCCTGCACCATATGCAGACCTCTAGTGCATTCATTTGGACCAACAGGAGATCTCTTTTTTATTAAGCTCCATCAGTGTGACTGGCCTAGTACCAGAGAGCATGTGCTCTTCCAGTCCCACGCATCATCAGCCCTCTTGGTCCTCGTCCCTCAACCTTCCTCCGCTCCTACTACCAATCAATAATAAATCTCATATACTAAAATCTGCCACGATAGTGAAATGGAATGCCACACTCCTCGACACTGTAGAAAGAGGATCCGGAAGGATACGTGGGAAGAGAAAACACATTTGTCCTGTCATTGAAAGTAATACAGCAAATGTGAGAGAAAGAAGGTCCAGCGAAAGAAAGAGAAGTGGCCACACTTGATGGAAGAAAAAAAAAGAGAATTGGAACCACTTTATGATCTCACCACATAAACACAAAGATGAAATTTCCAGCACTTTCAAATCCCCACCCTCAGAAAAGGTGACCTACTTGTACATGTCAGTCCCACCAACTGGATGAGAATTCGTCTCCAGTAGATTTGAAATGCAGATCTAACAAAATGGTGCAGAGGTGACTTCTATTAGAGGTTGACAGGTATTTCATTCATATATTAAGAATTGTATACACTTCAGCAAATCCTTACAGCATTCCTCATAGAACTGTTACATATTCTTTGTCAGGTTTATTCCTGGGAATAACTATTTTTGGCATGTTTATTTTTATCCAACCTCATTGGATTCTATTATTTTTAATTCTCTGGAATCTCCCAAGAACACTGTCACTCTCCAGATAATAAAATAGCAATTTGATCCCTTTCTTTCTTTTCATTTTTCTAAAATACATTACATATACAAAAGAGTATATAACATACATGTACATTTTAAAGAACAGTAGTTCTCCTCCAGCAAATAAAAAAACACCAATTTCTTTGAAACTCTATTGTATCCCTTACAGAAGTAACTAATGCCTTGAATTTTGTAGTAATACTAATGCCCTTGTATTTTAGTGTGTTCATGTGTGTAATTTTGTTTTATCTGGCTTTCAATTTTCATGTAATTTTTTTCAATTTTATACAAATGGAATCATACTGCGTACATTCTTTGACTTTCTTTTTAATTAAAAAAATTTTAATTAACAAATAATTGTGTGTATTTATGGGATACAATATGATGTTTGCATCTATGTATACATTATTTAAAATTCAATTGGGCTAATTATTGTATCTAATCACCTCTTCACCAGTTTATCATTTTTTGTGGTGATAATGTTAAAAATGTAGTTTTTGAAATATACATGATTAGCTGTAGTCACCACTCAGTAGATCATTAGAACTTCCTCCTCCAGTCTAACTGAAACTTTGTACCCTCTGATCAGCACCTTCCCTTTCTCCAACCCTCTTCCTCCCCTAGCCCCTGGTAACCATCTTATTACTCTCTGTTTCTATGTGATCAACTTTTTTAGATTACACCTCTAAGTGAGGTCATAAATTATTCATCTTTCTGTGCCTACCTTATTTCATCTAGCACTGTCCTCCAGTTCCATCCATGTTACCACAAATGACAGAATTTCTTTCTCTGTTAAGGCTGCATAGTAGTCTATTGTGTACACATACCACATTTTCTTTATCCATTCATCCACTGATGGACACCTTGGCTGCTTCCATATCTCAGCTACTGTGAATAAGGCTGAAATGAACACAGGAGTGCAGACACCTGTCTGGCAATGGGTAAAGGATCTGAACAAACATTTCTCAAGAGAAAGGTTATAAATGACCAATAGATACATGAAAAAATGCTCAACATCTCTAATCATCAGGGGAATGCAAATTAAAATCACAGGGAGATATCACCTCAGGCCTTTTAGAATGACTCTTACCAAAAAGGACAATGGTAAGTGTTGGCAAAGAAGTAGAGAAAAGGGAACCCATGTACTGTTGGCAGGAACAGTAAATTAGTACAGTCATTTTGAAAAGTAATATGAGGTTTCCTCAAAAAACTAAAAGTAGAACACTATAATTTGGCAATACTACTTCTGGGTATATATACAAAGGAATTAAAATCAGCATGTGACTTGTTTTGTTACTCTCATCATTGTGCTTGTGAGATTTATCCATGTTGTAGGAAGTGGTTATATTCAGACCATTTTCTCTGATGTACAATATTTTTTTAATTTTAGTTTTAATTTTTAACTATTACAGGTACAATGTGCATTAATCAAATCAGGGTAGTTGTGGTACCCATCATTTCAGGTATTTAACAGTTCTTTGTGTTAGGAACATTCCTTTGTCCATTCGTCCACTGTTGGACACTTAGGTTGATTCCATATCACTGCTATTGTGAATAGTGCTGCAATAAACATGGGAGTGAAGAAAACTTTTCAATATACTGATCTCCTCTCCTTTGCATGTATACTCAGCAGGGGTATTGCTGGGTCATATGATAGCTCTATTTTCAATTTTTTTAAGAATCTCCATACTGTTCTCTGTGGTTGTTGCACTAATTTACCTTCCCACTAACAGTGTACAAAGGTTCCCCTTTCTCCACATCCTAACCATCATTTGTTATGGCCTGTCTCCCTGATAAAAGCCATTTTAACTAGGGCGAGATGATATTTCATTGTAGTTTTGATTTGCATTTCTCTGATGATGTTGAGCATTTTTCATATATTTTTTTCGCCATTTGTATGCTCTTGAGAAAAGTCTATTCAGATCCTTTGCTTTTCAATCAGATTATTTGATTCTATTTGCTGATCTCCAATGTCACTTTTGTCATATTTTTAGATTTCCATGTAGTTGTGGATGCTTCTGTATTCTTTATTCTGTTCCAATGTCTTTCTTATTATAATAGCTTTATAATGCTCTCTAACTGCTCAAGTCCCCAAACCTGAATTCTTCTTCTTCAGATTTGCTGACTAATACCTCCAGACCTATGTTAGATAATAATAAAACTGGTCTTTTTCGCTTTGCTCTTCTTTTTATTGTTCCTTGTTCTTCATTAGTCCTATGACAGGCTTGTTAGTTAAGATACATAAATATACATATTACAGTAAGGAAATGTCTATCTAGTCCTACTTAAGAGGTTTCTAAAATCAAAATAGAATATTAAAAATTATTGCATTCACCTTCAGCATCTGTGAAAATAATTATAAAAAGTTTTCCCCCTCATCAATAAACATTATACCAACAAATTATAATTGGATGACTTTTCATTTTTTATAATTTAAATTGATCACAGTATATTATTCTTTAAATGTGCTCCTGGGTTGTTTGCTAGTTTATTTTAGGATGCTGTAAATGCTATTTGTAACAGACTGATTTGTATTTGTCCTTTTGAAAGTGTATGTGAGTCTGTGTGTGAACTCAAAATAAGGTGAGTGGGATAGGGGACAGATGGATGCAAAAGGAGAACAGAGTATATACAACTTTGAAAAATGTTTTGAGTATTGTATACAAACATAAGTAGAATGAAAATCATCCCCCTTCTCTCTCTATCATCCCCCAACCATGCTCCTTCCCAGAAACCCCTAAGAAAGATCTTCAGAGCAGGTGGAAAACATTTGATTTTATTCCAAATCCTCAGTTTGCAAACAAAGGAGCAAACTTCATCCTAGAAAGATGAAGTGCTTGTCCAAGTTCACTTACCTGCTCTCCTTCTAACAGCAACTAAAAATTGAAAAGGAAGAGGTCTGTGTGGAAAAGATAGTGGAACTTTATGTTAGAGAAGAGGCTGACTGGACATTTCCTTACAGTCTTCAAAATGATGAAGGGGGTTCAAATAAGCAATGACAGGCTGTCCTTTTCCATGCTCATTCTGGACAGGAGAAGTAAAATGGTTTTAATTAATTCAGGAGGGATTTAGGTCAGTAGTAAGAATCCTTGAATGAATGAATTCCAAGACAATAGAAAGGGCTGCCAAAGGAAGCTGTGAAGAGCTTTCCCTGCAGCTGGTAAGAAAAACAGCGACTGCAGCTTTTCTGCAGTGATTTCAGGACTGTTAGGTTGAACCAAATGAAACTGCTGTTTTTACCTGGTTCAATCTCATATCTCTTCAGCAAGGAAGTAGGCTGAACCCCACATCTCATCCTCCCTGTTAGCCAAATGTATAAGATGAAGATAGACTTATCTAAGAAGCTCAGAGTTTAAGACTTACAAGAGATCCTTGCCTAAATTAAATTCTTGGCATTTAAAAAGCTGAGATCACTGATATTCTTTGTGTACAATCAGTCATTCTAGAACTGATAAACAAGAGATCATGTATAATATGAAATGTAGTTGTTAAATCCACATTTGGGATGTTTAATGCCTTTTTGGTCAATGAGGTCTTTGGCAGTTGAGGCCTTCAAGCCAATATCAGTTGCAATGAATCTGTTGATGAGATTCATTATAAATGCTTATTGACTAGATTATCTCTGTCCTACATTTTGGGGTCAGATACCCCATCTGAAAAGTAGTTGTGCAGGAAGTTTTTCCATGTTCAGTGGCTTTGGGTTAGTGTTTATAAATTCCTGCGAAGCTTTGATATTACTATGTCAGAACTGTTCAAGTCTGGGGGGACAACATTTATCAGATCTCTCGTAATTTTTCTATGTTGCCATCCTTTGATCAGTTTTCCTTCCAAGAACAATGGAAACTGGTAAAAGAATAAGACTGGCACATTAAAGAAATAGAGTTTTCACTCAAAAGAAATTGCCCCAATTGGGCAATTTCCTAGGAACATGTGCAAGCAAAAAAGGACAAATAAAACTAAATCCCTTAGTTTTTTTTACTCATCCTGATGTGGTGTTACACATGTGAAGGACTCTGTACTCCCCTGCCATGTAAGCTGGAGACTCCATTTTTGCTATTTGCAGTGTCCCTGAGATCCTCAGTATTGTTGCTATAGGGCTTCCCAAATACTCCCAATTATTCTGTTTATACCTTTTGGGGCATCTACACCACCTGTTGTCACAACCATATAACTTTTCATTTAATCCTATCAGGTCATGAGCTTGCATGTGCATCTTAACTTCTCCCATTCTGTAAGCTCCTTCATAAGCTCAGAGACCTTTACTTCTTCTGCTTTATGAGTATGATGAGCTTTGCATGGAGAGTCTAAGTCTCTGTGCACCTCATTGCTTCATCCTCTTTTAATGAGATTTGAAGTTTCTACTCATAGTGTTGTTAGGAAGACTGAACAAGTGAGGCAGCATGAAAGAGTAACCCATGCAAATTAGACACGTAATGACTGTTTGGTTCCTTTCATGAACTTTGTGTCAAATAAAGGTTCCTAACACTGTGCTGGACACACACATGCTTAGTTCATCATCCTGTTTACCCCTGACACATACACCCCAGACTTGTGTTCTCCATCCAGCCACTCAAGTTAGAAACCTCACTTCAACCTTGACTCCTTTTCTTCCTCACCCACCATATCTAATCAGTCACCAAAGTCTGTCAATTTCATCTTTTTCCTTTACCTTTCTTGAGTATATCTACTCCAGGCCACCTTTGGTGTCATTGCCCCAGTTCAAGCCTGGCTTACTGCAATCTCCTTCATTATGACTACAATTTGTTCTGCAAATCACAATTTGGACAATATCACCCTACTGATTAAGACCACTCAATGCCTTCCCAAGGCATGCAAGCTCCTGACATATCCCCCAAGGCCCACTGAGATCTATCTGTGACTCATCCTCCCAAATCATTTCACACAGCTCCCTGTCTCACTGCTTCTCTCCAGAAAAACCTCACTCTCACACACACATTCCCCTCCTTGCCCTTGCCCTGTCTCTTCTTCCTGAAGCCTCCATCCCCCAGGACAATCTCTTCAAAGTCATACTTTTAGATCATGCGTTTCCCCTGTGGAAAATCCTCCACTGATGTCGCTCCCCGGCCACATGCTTTAGCCCTGCTCACTTCTCCAGTCCCATCCTCACCCTTGCTCACCACACTCCAGCCACACTCGTCCTCTTTAGGATGCCCAAACTAGACAAGCTCATTCCCAACTCAGCACCTGCAGGACAGAGAAGCAAGTTATACCCTCTGCCCATATGTGTTAGTGGCAGAAAACTTAGAAAATAAGGAAAAGCAGAAAAAATTAAATAAAATCTAATGTATAATCCCAATATCCAGTTTTGGTGACATTTTGTTACATTTCCTTTGAGTCTTACCTTTTGATTTACAAACTGCATTTAAAATAACATCTCAACTTTATTTCACATATATTCAGTTTGTATATAATAAGTATTTACAAAAGAGATGATTTTCATGTACAAAATTATTATCCATGAACCATTCTAGATACAGTGAACAAGATCAGCTGGATTACATATACTATTACTATACCAGCTAATAGAGAAAAAAGTTAAATGAGTCAGTGTCTTTTTTCTTAATGACATAAATTTGCATTTTTTGTTTATTTGTGACAGTTGTGATGATATTGTATATAATTATATATTACATATTTTTTATCATTGTTCCATTTTTTCACATAACAGAATCCTTTTCCCAGATTGTTAATAATTCTTTGTTTGTTTATTTGCAAGCAGAGTTGTCATGCATTTAAAATGATTGGTTATAAAAAGATTTTTGTGACAGGGCCTGTAGCTCAGTAGGTGGGGTGCCAACCACATACACCAAGGCTGGCAGGTTCAAACCCAGCCCGAGCCTGCTAAAAACAACGACAACTATAACCAAAAAATAGCTGGGTATTGTGGCAGGCACCTGTAGTCCCAGCTACTTGGGAGGCTGAGGCAAGAGAATCACTTAAGCCCAAGAGTTTGAGGTTCCTGTGAGCTGTGACACCATGGCACTCTACCAAGGGTGACATAGTGAGACTCTGTCTCAAAAAAAAGTTTTTTGCAAACTTCAATGTAACCTAAACCAATTCTGCAAAAGATACACAAAAAATAAAAACCAAAAAACTAAAACACACTACCAGAGAAAATCACTTTAAACAAAGAAATATAGGAAAAAAGGAAGGAAGGAAGGAAGGAAGGAAGGAAGGAAGGAAGGAAGGAAGGAAGGAAGGAAGGGCAAACCACAAAATAATCAGAAATCAAATAACAACATGGCAAAGAAAAGTCCTTACCCATCAATCAAATGTGAATGGACTAAACTCTCCAATCAAAAGAAATAGAGTAGCTGAATGGATTAAAACAAAAATAAGAGCTAACTATATGTTGTTTACAAGAAGGGCTCTTCACCTGTAAAGACAGCTGTTGACTAGGAATAAATGTATGGAAAAAGATACTCCATGTAAATAGAAACCAAAAAAAAAGGGCAGGAATAGCAATACTTCTCATAGATAATACTACTGTTAAGACAAAAACTGTAAAAATAGATAAAGAAGGTCATTGACCTTCCTCTTGCAAGAGGGTACAAGTAATAATTCTAAATATATATGCACTCAACACTGGAGCACCCAGATATTTAAAGCAAATATTATCAAAGTTAGAGAGAGACTGCAATAATACGAACATTGGGGACCATAGTAATACATTTTCATCAACAGACAGATCATCCAGACAGAAAATCAACCAAGAAACATTGGACTTAATCTGTATCATAGACCAAATGCACCTTATAGACATTTACAGAATGTTTCATCCAACAGCTCCAGAATACATGTTCTTTTTCTCAACTCTGGGATCATTCTCAAGAATAGAGCATATGTTAGACCACAAAGAACAAGAATAAAACTAGAAATCAATAACAAGAAGAACACTGGAAAATATGAAAACTCACGGAAATTAAACAATATGCTCCTGAATGGTCAGTGGGTTTACGAAGAAATTAAGAAGGAAATTTATAAATTCCTCCAAATAAATGAAATTAAAATTAAATCATCAAAAACTATGGTATATAACAAAAGCAGGAAAGTGTATAACAATAAGTGCTTACATCAAAAAAGTAGAAATGGCTAAATAGGGGGAGGGTGGAGCAAGATGGCGGCCGAGTAACGGCTTCCTTGCAACTGGGCACGGTAAGACTGGGGAGAGAGGACTTCAGGCATCTCCAGCAGGTGGAATCTGCCCAGAAACTTCCCTTTCGGGATACAGGGAGACAGAGTGAGACTTCTGGACACCTTGAGGAAGGCAAAAGCGGCGGAGATTGGGCAAGTGGTTGCATGTGTTTCATTTGGTCTAATACTGTCAGCAGCTGTGGGTGGGGCAACAGTGGGACTGCAGGCTGGAAAGGCCTTGCTTGTGTGCTGTTTGGGTTTCTTTTGGACTTGGCGCTCAGTTGAACTGCCTTGGGAGAACTTGGGCAAGAGTGCAGGGGTCTTTGAGCATTGTCTGGGGCCCCAGACTGGACCACCATGCCAGACGGAGCCACCAGTGTTTGGTTGTGGGCTGTGTGGAGCCATTGTGGAAGAACTGCCCTGGCAAGCTCCACCCTCAGGGTCACAGAATAAACATCAGGCAGGAGTGAGTAATCTACTGACTAAGCAGCCTAAAGGCGGGGACTGAGACACCTTGCAGCCTTAGCCCTCAGGGGCATAGGGTGAGACCAGTTTTGGCACACTGGGTAAGTGAATGGCCACTTAAGGAGTGATCCCAGCTAGAAGTGCTTTCCTGGGAAAGCTTCTGCTTAGCCCAAGTTAGCAATTTAAAGTGTCTTCTAAGCAGGCTGAGGAGGATTTAAGCTCTCCACCCTGCGGGACTTGAGAAATCATTAGAGACACAGGGTCACTCCCTACAAAGACCCAGTAACAACAGAGTGATTCTGCCAGGTTCTGATCTGGAAGAGATACCTCCCCAACTGTGAGGACGGTCATAGGCAACAGTGAAAAATAATCATGAGGTGAAATCCACAGAAAAACTGGCAATATGAATAATCAGAGTAGATCAACTTCCCCAAGGAATGACAAGGTAGATAAAGCACAAGATCCCTTGCATAAGCAAATGGCTAAGATGTCATAAATTGAATTCAGAATCTGCATAGCAAATAAGATTGGTGGAATGGGGGAAAAGATGGAATTAGAATTTCAAGCAGCAATCCAAAAGATGTCTCAGGAATTCAACGAATTCAAAGACAAAATGACCAAAGATTTTGACACATTGAAACAAGAAGTTGCAGCCCTCAAAGATCTGAGAAATACAGTAGAATCCCTCAGTAACAGAATGGAGCAAGCAGAAGAAAAGATTTCTGACATGGAAGACAAAGCTTTGGTACACTTCCAAACTTCCAAAGAGGTAGAGAAATGGAAGGCCAAAATGGACCATTCTCTCACACAGCTCTGGGA
>CAUYON010113801.1:0-25429 GCA_963573935.1 Arctocebus calabarensis
GATGGAGACTTTACCTCTTTTGTGTTTACATGGATGGAGCTGGAACATATTCTTCTTAGCAAAGTATCTCAAGAATGGAAGAAAAAGTATCCAATGTACTCAGCCCTAATTGAAGCTAATTTATAGCTTTCATATGAAGGCTAAAACCCAATTATAGCACAAGAATACGGGGAAAAGGGAAAGGGAAGGGAGGGGAGGGGGGACAATGGGTGGAGGGAGGGCAATTGGTGGGATCACACCTATGGTGCATCTTAGTAGGGTACTGGTGAAACTTATTAAATGTAGAATATCAATGTCTTCATATAGTGATTAAGAAAATGCCATGAAGGCTATCTCTAACAGTATGATCAAAATATTTCTGATTGTATATGAAGTCAGCACATTGTGCCCCATGATTGCACCAATGTGCACAATTATGATTTAATAAAATTATAAAATAAAATAAAAATAAAGATAAACAAGTTTCTTTGCTGTGGGATTTCTCAGAGTTTTCAATATGGTGATATGCATTGTAAATCACCAATGGGAAGATCTAATCTCCAAAGCTGCCCACAGAACACCTTCTCATGCACAGTTTCATGCTGGAGCATTTCCAAGGAACTCAGCTGCAGAATGATGTAATGTGACTGCTCTTAGTGTGGGTCACACCTGCAGAGGAGTAGGAACATACCTTTGACCCTATTAAATTCTAAGGAGTAACTTGCCAGCCCACCCCTGATAATTTGTTCTTTCCCATTCTTACCTTCCCTTCCCCATTTGTGGTGATCAGTATTATGTGTCAACTTAGATGAGTTAGAAAACCCAGTTGTCCCATCAGACACAAACATAAGTGTTGCTGCACAGGTATTTTGCAGATGAGTTAATGTCAACCATCAAGTAACTTTAAGTAAAGGAGATTTTCCTTAACAAAGTGGGTGAGCCTCGTCCAATCAGTTGAAAGGCCCTTGAGAGCAAAACTGAAGTTTCTTCAAAGAAGAAGAGATCTATCTGTCAGTAGACCATGGCTGCAGCTTCTTTCTAAAAGTTTTCTAGCCTGCCAGCCTGCCCTACAAATTTTGGGCTTGTTCAGCCAGAACCTGGAATCACATAAGACAATTCCTTGGAGATAGAAAGATATAGAGAAATAGATATAAATAAGCATGTGTATATATCTTTATATAGTATGCATGTGCATGTGCAATGTGTGCACAGGAGGCAGGCAGCAGAGGGAGGAGTGATATCAGGAGATACATGTATCCTGCTGGTTCTGTTTCTCTGGTAGAACCAGGACCAACAGGTCATTCAAATGATCAGGGAGAGCACATAGGCCTCCCTGGCTACTTCTTTCCCAAAATATGATGACCCTTTGGTTCATTTAGCAACATGGAGGAAATAAGAAGATGGAGATCTTTGTGCAAAAACACAAAGACCTTGGCCAAAAACAAGAAGAAGGGAGGATTATCCACAGATTATAAAGAGATTTTCTGCATGTAGGGTGAGCAGAAAAACAATTCAATGATTAGACATGTCTGTGAGGCCTCAGAGAAAAGAAGACCCATGCTTAGCTTCTCAGGACCCAGAAAAGGTGGCAATACTGTGCTGAGGACATAGCCATGCAGTTTATTTGGGACAAAGGAGACAGCAGGGATTCCCACACACCAACTCCAGCCCAGAAATACATATTCTGGAGGGTCCATGTGGGCTAAATTCTTGAAGACCTTCCCATAACCCTTGGAAATAGGAAAATCCTAGAAGGATTGAGCTTCGGGATAGGAATTGAAATGGACATTAAGTATGTTCAAGGGAAAATAGAGATATACTCCATATTTACAATAGAGTTTATCACCTCATGCCTCAGAAGTGTTTTGTTGTTGTTGTTACTTATTTCTGTTCACTCATAAAAAGTTCAGCTCTTCCAAACCATTTCAACTTCTTCTCTCAATTAAACGACCCTATTTTTGTTTACCAAGGTAAGTCAAAGCTAACCCCTAAGTATTAGTGGAGTAAATGCCTCAATAATATAAAGTTCCAAAACTTCTGGGATTTTTTTTTATATATTTCAAAAAATATATTATAAAATTTTATTTTAAACTCAATATTTGGGCAGATAGACGAAATCTGAAAGTTTGAAACACTAATTTGAAAATCAAATATTCAGGACCAGAACATTCCAAAAATCATCCAAGGTGGTATTGTCCTTTAGGCCTCCACTGATGACTTTGACAATGAGTCAGAACCAGCAGTCAGTCTCAAAAGTGTAAAGATGTACTTAGGTATGCCATATGGGTTTATTATGTAGGATCATCAGACGACTTTTATCATTGTGGAAACATTAATGAACCTAAGTTTTGATGTTTCTTTATGAAAAAACCCTGGGTAGTGATTATACATAACCCTCTCTCTTACAGCAACATTCAAAAACAAAAAGTAAACTTTGAAAAAAAAAATCTTCTTAATTTCTACACCAAAAGAAGATAAATGTTAGCTTGGATCAATATAATGAAAAGCAAAATCAAATAAGCAAGTCTAAACATTGTTTGAAGGCCTCTGTGAGGTCGGTTTCAGGATTGTCTGCAAGAGTGAAGCTCATGTAATGAGAGAAAATGTGATCTGACCTTGTTCTCTCTATATATTTGTCCTGAACTGTTTTCAAATAAGCATCCAAGCTGAAAAAGGTACCCTTTATTAAACTTATTTAGACAGGCAAATTTCAACGTGCTCAAAAAGCATACCTGAATGGTTAAGTTAAAAACTGGAGATAACCCAATTCTTTCTGTTTTATTTTAGTAGCCTTATAGAATTTTCTTATGATTATAAAAACAATGCAGACTTTTGGGTCAAATCACCTGAATAGAGCAAAAACACAAAAATCCCTCTCTTCAAGGGCTCAGTGGAAAAAAAAAATAAAAAAAGGTCAGCAACCAAAAGAAGGAAAGAGACAAGACCTGGTGCCATAGAATTTGAAAATGGTAGCCAAGAAAAGATGCAAAATAGTCTGATATAATCTAGAATAGCTCCTGATATCTTTTTTTTTTGCATACTTTCCATGACATTAAATTTACAATATTCTTAACAAAAACAGAAAGTAAAGAAGTAATTGAGCCAAAAGATTCCTGACAATTCTCACAAATATCCTACACTTTCATAAGAGAATTGGAAGGTCTAGGAAAAGTTAGGGGGAAACTCCAGTAGGTAGACACCCTCCATCCTGCCCTGAGGCCTCAGCAGAGGAGGAAGGGCCATCAGGGCTTACCATCTTTCCAAGGAGAGAAGAAGAGAGAGAAAATAAAGATTATAAACCCAATCTGATCATCTGAAATTTTAAAAGTAACACGAAGAACATAACTAGGCTCCCCATGAGAGTTTTGTTCTATAGAAGGACTTAATAAAAATATAAAATCAATAAACAAGAGATGACGGAACAACAGAATGAAATGACAAAGAATTTAACAGAGCTAAGGAAACAAATTGTGAACAAAAATAAATGTATTACAGGGCTAATAAACAAATTAGAAACAACTGAATGAAAAGGAACAGAACCAGCTGAAAAGTATAATTAATAGGCTGGAGAAATCCTGATATAATCACAGTAAATGAGAAGAAAATAAGACAAAGAGATTTAAAGCACTTAGATCAGGGATAGATGTAAAAGATAAAGATTGTCAAACATAAGGATAATTGGTGCCCCTAAGGGCACCCACAGGTGGGTAAGGGAGGGACATACACCTAACTGAGAAGGCAGTTTATGCAGTGATTAGGATGAGGGACTTGGACCAGATCACCTGAATCATCTCATGACTGTAGGCAATTCCCTTCCATCCGCCTTTGGTTCAGTTTCTACATCTGTAAAATGAGGCTAATAATAGCACCTACTTCATAAGATCCTTACGAGGATTAAATGTTAAGCCACATGGCACACTTAGAAAAGTACCAGACAGAAGTGAACTTCATAAAATGCTAGCTATGACTATAAATCCTGGAGAGAGGAATCCACCTACCACCTACTCTGAACGCTACCCTAGTTAGGGGAGGCTCCTCTGCCCAGGTGCTGGAAAAAAGAAAACTTCCCCTCTTAAAAAAATCCTCTGAGAAAATAGGATTGGGGTGCAGGAGACTGGAGTTTCCTCCCGGGGCTACTGAAAACATGCCTCACCCTAAGGCTCACCATAGGCCTGGCCCACATCCACTCTCTTAAAGTCCAGTTGGTATCGGGTAGCATCCATTTAACTCGAGTTTTGTCACTTACAAAAGATCTCCTCACATCCTATGTGGACCTCATCACAGCAGTATATACCAAGGGTAATTATTGCCATTTCTCAAATGGGGAGACGAAGTTCAAAGCAGTCTGAGACGTTCCCAACACCACAGAGCTTGAAATAGATGAACTGGGATGCAAATCCATTCTCCTGCCTTCAAATCAACACCTGCTGTCATGCATGCATCTCACTTGGTCTCATGACTCTCTCTCTCTGTCTTTCACAGTCCTTGTGTTTTTCTCTCTGGCATCTCTTTGGCTGTCTCTTTCATTTTCTTCTCAGATTTTCATCTCTCTTCTTCCTTTCTTTGCTTCCCACACAGACCTCAGATTTCCTACAATCCACTCAAAACAAAAAGAAGGGCAATTAGCAGCCCCACGTGATTCCAACTCCCATCACAAGTTTGGCTGTGAGTGGAGTTCCCCGTGCAGAGATATAGAACCACAGTTACCTCAGGAATAAGAGCAGAAGGGCCGCTCCTAAAAGGGAGAGAGAGAAGCAAACCTCGCAAGCAGTGGCCTCGGCCCAGACTGTCCTTGGTTTCGTTTCCGCTCTACCCTCAACACAACCCGCTGTTCTGATTTTTCTCCCTCATCCTGAGGGGACAGAAACCCGACGAGATAGAAGTGGAACCTCTAATGGGAAGAGAGAAGCAGGCCAAGCTCTGGGCAGACAAGAGGGGAAGCCCCACTCAATTTCTCTCATCAAGGGAACTGAGTGTCTGTTTAGAAGAAACACCACTGGCTGCCTCTTAGAGCCTGAGAAATGGCCACCAAGCTACCAGAAGCGCCTCTCTTTCTCTCCCCACAGTAGTGGCCACCAACTACCGCCCAGGCAGAGAAAGGGCACCATCTCCTGGCGATGCATGAGTGTATGCCCACTGCAAGCAGTGCATGACCCGAGTCGCGCCCTGCAACCTGCAACTTTTGCACAACTTTCACTGCCTTACTCTACAGTTGCTGCCGGTCCCTTCTAGGATTTGGAGGTTAGAAGGCTCAACTGAGCCATGACAAAATGGCTCTGCCTCTGCTCACCAATGAGGTACAGCCATGTTTAGTCGGGCAACTTTAAATAGTATATTGCATTTGCCATAATTTTTTAATAACTGGGAAAGAAAAGAGGTAAGTAAGAAGGTGAAAAGCCTCATAAATTTAGTGGAATCAAAGGTGAACATCGTCAGGCTTGTCCAAAGTGGGGACTCATTAGTCTTGACTGGCCACCCAGCTTCCTCCCGGCAGCCAAGTCTGCATTCAACTGTGAAGGGAAAAAGTAAAATGAAAGACATCTGAGGTGCTAGAAACAGAGCCATAGAGGGAGTGTCTGAAAGGCCAGGTGTAATTAGGGGTTATGTAATTTGATCAGCATTACCCTGGAGAACATTTAAGTCTATCATTCAGCTTTCAGATATTCTGTCTCTGTGTGTTTACTTAAAAGTATATGATAATAAAAGCAAAGGCAGCAGCATCTTCCTGGCCTCACAGAGCCAATAAGGTGGTTGAGACCCTGTTTCCTCAGCATTGACACTGTCTGACACCATCAGAAAGGAGCCAGAAGCAGCACAGTTTCAGGAGACATGAGGACCAAGACCTGAATTCAAAACCTAGCTCTCTTATGTGAAAGCTCTATAACTTTAGGAGAGTTGCAATAAATCTCTCTGGTCTCAGCTTTTCATCTGTAAAATGGGGATAACAACAATATCTGCAAAACCTACCTCACAAAGTCTGTAAAAGGTTCAGATGAGGTAAGGTAGAGGAAATGGAGGAGGAGACTCCTGTCAGTGGGATGTGTATGTGCTGGAAGTAGGCTAATACTTTACATACATTGTCTTAGTCAATCCCACAAGGAATATATCATTAGTCACAGCCTACAACAAGAACATTTGTAAAAGGAATTTTTTAAGGTTCCACAAGTCATAAGTGGTAGGTGGAATTCAATCTAGGAACACTTGGACTAGGACTTTGTGATGAAAAAATTATAAGTTATAAAGTACCATACAAATGTAAGGACAGATTTTATCTAGGAAACTTACATATTATGTTTCAAGCCCAACTTCCTATCTTCTTTGCTCTTTGCCTCAGACCTCAGAGTCTCTTTTTAACCAAAGGCCCAAACCTGGGTCCTGGAAAGTTCCAACAGGAGTCATTTATATGTCTCCGCTATATAGAAGTGAAGCAGACTTCACACAGGACTGCCTGTCTTTCCACCTTCTCTCTAAGAGGCCAAGTGAATCACTTTCCTCTCTAAGGGAATTTCTAACACTAGGCAGCTGGTGAAAGAAGCCTGTGGTTCTGGGGACAGAGATGTGCTCATAGTTCCCAAAGCTGCATCACCTACAGTCTCCACTTAGGGAGGATCTTACTATTGATATTATGGACCACCATGACCTTTCTTCCCACAGTGTCCCCTACTGCCCATTAAAAATGGAATCCCAGGATGGAGACACTGGTCCATTAGTCCCAATGTCAAATTCTGTTATGTTCTATTACACATCCCCATCAATCTCTTTGCCCCTGAATTCCATACCATGGCTACAACTGCCTTCTCCATCTCCACCTGCTAGTCCCAAAGTACCTCAAACCCAACCCCTCTCAAAAACCTAAGTGCTACTACATGCCACAACAGAGCTTGTTGCCTGCTTCTTGCACCGTTCTTAACATTACAGTGCGGATCTACACCTGAGGCAAAGCTACAGCCCCTCGTGTCTCTGGTCACGCAACATAATTGGCGCAGTCTGCAGGATCCAGGAGAAACACTAGAGGGCTAGAGGACTGCCTGGACGCTGAGCTGGAGGGTGGCTGCCTCCACCCAGAAGCATCAAAGAGATCTTCGCTGAAGCCTCTTGAGGAAATCATAACTTTTGGGTTCCAGATAAAAACATCAAACTCATAAGGAAGCATCCAATGAGGAGAGTCAGAGAAATGCCCATGAAAATTGGCAAGATGACAACGAGACTCCAACATCTGTCTCTAACTCACAAGAAACTGAGAAGGAAGAAGAAAAAGACAAAAGACTCCAATCCGCGAATGGTGACCGTGGAACAACTACAAAGATTGGGAGCTATGGCAACTAATAGCCTACAAAGAAGACATCATAAGCTGATGGAGTATCAACTGGCACACAATTTGCCCTCTTCTTACATCAAGAAGAAGGGAAGCGAACGCCAGAGTAGCTCCCAGACTACTGTTGACGGCGGCTACTCGACCGAGAATAATCTGATGCAGGAAAGGGACCCATCCCTGCTCGACTCACAGCAATACCCAGTGGCCCATCGACACCTGACCCAGGAAAACGAGTCCCTGAGCAGAAAGCTCCTGCTCAGCAGGCAGACCGTGAGAAGCTCCTGGAGGAGAAAGCTCAGACCGTCCTGGCGGCCCAGCTGGCGGGCCAGGAGCTGCGCAAGACCAAGGAGCTCCTGGAAGCCACCGGGAAGCAGAACCATCAGCTGCAGGCCCAGCTCTGCCTGACGACTGACGATGGGAGGAGGGAGTCAAAAAGGAGGAGGAAAAGGAAGAGGACGAGGAGGGACCAGTGAAGACCCACAGACCCGGCGGTGGGGGGTGGAGGGAGTGGAGCAGGCGACAGCCCAGAAAAAGAGGAGAAGCGGATGAGGAGGCCGCGAGGCCCAGACTGAGCATCCCGGAGGACCTGGAGAGCCCACAAGCCAAGGCAGCAACGTTTCAAGTGGCTCTCCCGGAGCACGAGAAAGAGTCGGCCCGACTGCCCGGGCAGCTGCAGGAGCCAATGTGGCAGCTTCAGGACCCGGCTCACAGGCGGCCCCAGCTCAGCGGTAGCTGGAGGCGGCGGCTCCAGAGCGCCCGTCGTCCCGGGCCAGGCCGCTGCCGCCACAGGGCCCGGCAGTGCCGCTGAGGAGCGGACAGCAGGGAGGATTCCCGGGGCCCCCCAGAGCCCTGCCCAGGAGCCCACTCAGGGCCCAGGGCACCTCAGCGGCAGGGTGGTTTTCCCCAACCAGGTGGAGCCCGCACAGGGAGAGGACAGGGAGGCGTCTCCGCCCCAGAGGCCCCGTGCACAGCAGGTGCTGCGGCTGCCGCCAGGCCAAGCTCAGAAGCCCCAGGCGCACCCGGCTGGGACACAACCGTCTGCCTCCCCTTCTTCTACCCGGGTTGCTGCAAAGACCCTACTCAACATCCTCACCTGCTGGGGGTGGATCCCTCCCCCTCCTCCTCGTGCCACTGGAGTCCTTTAGCCCAGGGCCACCCTGGCCCCTCCCCATTCTCTCCTCAGGTCACCTCCGCTCTCCCCCATCCCAGTCCCTAATCCTTCGAAGCCTCAAGGTTTCTTCTTGGTAACAATGACAACAGAGTTTCAAGCAAAAAAAAAAAAAAAAAACCTAAGCTCACCGGTCCTTTTCTCAACACCCTGGAGTGGTATGATTTTCCACACTGATGCCAAAGTACCTGGCACACAGTAGGGACTCAGTTATTGTCGGTTGAGTTCATTCCTTGAGAAAACATTTTTTGAGTCTCAACGATGTGCCAAGCACCTTCTTGGAGCTGAGGAGGCTGTAGTGAACAAGATAAGGCAAGAGATAAGTATGCAACATGACCTTGTGTGGTGACTGAAAAGGAAAGTTAAGCAGAATACGGAGGTGAAGAGTGATGAGTGGCAGAATGGAGGGAGAGGTTTGTTTCAGATAGAGCAGTCAGGATAGGATGAGGAAGTGAGGGCATGAGATCTGCAGTTCTCTGGAAGGAAAATATTCCAGAGGACACCAAGTGCAAAGCCCTTGAGACAGGGCTAAACTTAGGAGTTTGGGTAGGAGCAAGAAGGCCACAGTAGCCAGAGTAGAATGAGCTAGGAGAATGATAGTAGGAGATGAGGCTGGCAAGATAGGTCAAGTGGGGCTCTGTAGGATTTAAAGGCAAATGAAGGACACAGATTGGAAGTCTTTGAAGGTTTTGATCAGGGAGAGAAATGATCTGACTTACATTTCAGAAGGTACTTATACCTATGACTAATGTATATTCTTATAAAACTTACGTATTTTCACCATTTATATATATTCATGTTATAGATACATGTATAACTTACATATATACCATTGTACTAATCAAATATTACTTAGTTTAAAATTTTTAAATCTAAGTGTGATTGTACTTAAAATATTCAAAATGGAATACTTAATCATCCATGAAGCACACTTCTATTGTCAGTGTTCATAAGACAGGGAAAATAATTTAGATGTAAAATTGGAGCTAAAGAGCTATAGTATATTCTGAATATAGAAAAGAGTCTGGATATAGAATAATTGCCTGAAAATAGGCATAGTTCCTATAAGCCCATGAAAGGCCAATAATTTATTTTATTATTTCTGAATCTATTTCTTGTTTGCTGTATTGTTGATGTGGTCAAAAGAAAATATTAAAATGTATTTTAAATGCCTATGAGATATTTTTCTTGCTATTTTTTAAACTGTAAGTTTACACTATTTTAAGTATAAAGTTCAAAAGCATTGAGTACATTTACACTTTTAGGCAATCATTACCACCAGCCACAAATAGAACTCTTCATTTTGTAAAACTGAAACTCAGTACCCACTAAACAAGAACTCCCCATTCTCCTTGCATCTCCACTACTCCTACTCATCCCAAACTCCTGGTAACTGCCATTCTACTTTCTATTTCTATGATTTTGCCTCCTCTTGATATTTCAAATAAGTGGAATCATACAGTATTTGTCCTTTTGTGACTGGCTTGTTTTACCTGGTATAACGTCTTTAAGGTTAAGCTATGTCACAGAATGTGTCAGGATTTCCTCCCTTTTTAAGGCTGAATAATATTCCATTGTATGTATAGACCACATTTTGTTTACCCTCTCACCACTCAATGAACACTTGGGTTGGTTCCATCCCTTGGCTATTGTGAATAATGCTGTTCTGGATGCAATATGCAAATATTTGTCCATGTCCCTGTTCACAATTCTTTTGGGCAATTGCCCAGAAATAGTATTGCTGAGTCACTGTACTCTATTTCTAATTTTCTTGGAAGAATTGCTGTACTGTTTTCAATACAAACCATTTTACACTCTTACCAGCAGCACACAAGGCTTCCTGTTTTATCACAACCTCAACACTTGTTATTTTCTGTTGTATTTTCAAATGGTGGCTATCCTAATGGGTGTGAGGTGGGATCTCATTGTGGTTTTGACGATATTTTCCTACAGATTAGTGATGTTGGGCATCTTTCCGCATGCTTGCTGTCCATTTATATATCTTCTTCGCAAAAAATGTGCACTCAAGTCCTTTGCCCATCTTTCACTTAGGTTGTTTTGGTTTTGGTTTTGGTTTTGGTTTTGACTTGTATGAGTTTTTTATACATGGTTTGCAAATATTTTCTCCCATTCCATGGGTTGCATTTTTACCCTTTTGATAGCATCTGTTGATGAACAATAGTTTTAGCCTTTAGAGTCAATTTACCTATTTTTTCTTTTGTTGTCTGTTTTCGATTTCACTGCTTTCATAATTTTCAATTATTTTAGCTGCTGTTTTAAAAACTGATTATCAAGTATGAATACAGAGAGAAGGTGACAGTAAAAACACAAAGGAGAGTTTATGGGGCTGTGAACCAAAGTTGTCAGTAGTAGGAATGGAGAAAAGTGGATATACTTAAAGAGATATGTTTTGAAGTTAAAATAGATACAACCTGATTAATTGGATGAGAGACACAAAGAAAATTAAAGAATAGAGGATGACTCTCACTTTTTGGTCTGGGCTACTAGATGAATGAGGCATGAGATGGGAGCAATTAGGGGAAGAGCTAATTCCCTTTGTAGAGGCTTGGTCATGTTTTCTGGATGCTGTGTGTCCCATATTCAAATACAATGATCTGATAGTAATGGATATACAAATCTAGAATTAAAAAGAAAGAACTGTGTGGTGGATACATATTTAGAATGCCCGAGTTATCTATTGTCACAATACTACATTAACAACCATGAAACCCTAGTTGATCATGCCTCTGGGGAGGCTGACAAGGTGGCTCTGTTAATCCTGTCTAGACTCACTCACATCTGAAGGTCAGCTGGCTAGATTAGCAGAGCCACCTAAACAGCCTCAGCTCTCTGCTTCACCTATCTCCCATCCTCCACCAGTCCACTGTAGATGTTCTCATGGTAACAGCAGAGGTGCGAGTGAAGAAGAAAGAGCCTAACTGCCCAAGCATTTTTCAAGCATCCACTTGTGCCATAATCTGCTAATGTTCCCTTGGTTAAGGCTATCCATGTGGCTAAGCCCATAGACTGTGGGAGAGCATTGTAAAGCTACATGCCAAAAAGCATAGATCCAGGGAGAGGTAAAGAAATGGGCCATTTTTGCAGTTACCACATCACAATTGTGTAGAGATGATATTTAATGCCTTGGGACTAGAGGGAAAGTATAGACGATGAAAATTAGGATGACCAACACTTGACTTTGCCAAGAATCATCAAGGAATACTGAAAGGCACTATCCTCTGAGCCTTAACTCTGCTGGTCTACATCACTTTTCTGGACTACATACTGTAAGAATGGAAGCAGTAAGATCATAGGATGCTGAAAGATGACTGCATTCTGACATAGGCTGGGAGTGATAAAGTTGCTGAGAGGTGTTCAGATTCAGATAAATCTTGAGCATCTAGCTAAAAGAACTGAATGGGAGTGTGATCGACAGGTAAGAAATAAGGAGACTCCTAATTTTCCTTTATTTGAACATGAAGCAGTGCCATTACTAGGATGGGGAAGTTTATAGAAATGACAAGATTATGGTTTTGGACATGGAAGTTTGATATCCCAGTGGAGGTGTTCAGCAGGTTATTGAAATATGATAGTGTGAAATTCAAGAAAAAGGCTTAGGTCAGAAATATAACTTTAGGAGCTATCTGCAAGTGAGGGTATTTAAATCCATGGCAATAAATGAGATCACCTAGGTTTATGATGTATATAGAGAAAGAAGATGATGGGCCAATGGAATGACTGTGTTCTACTTCTTTACTTCCATATCCAGTGGACACCCACTATCTACTTAATCTCTCTCCCGTGTCATCTCTGCTACTACTACGGACATACAAAGTTCATCTTTCACCTAGACTTCTTCAGCTCACTCTCCACATAGAATCACCAGAAGGGACCTTTGTCACCCAAACCTATTTTTGCCATTCCTGCTTAAAAGCCTTAGCACAAACTCTATAGTGAGAAGATCAGTCTTTCATCCCCTGATCCCAGTGACTGATGTTAACATCACTAGCAGGGAACAAATATGAGTCAGTAGGAGGCACATAGCACCATCTGCATGGAGTCTTCCTGCCACAGGGCAGAGATCCTGATCTGATCAAGCCTTTAGCTCTAAGTACTGGTTCACAAGACAGTTAGAGGAGATTGTAAAGAGCACAACAAGGGGCAATCAGCCAAACTGGAACTTCTACAGGACCACCCGATTTTCTAACAAAAAAATTAGTGTGGAAGGAAGTGAGGGATAGTGTGAAAAACTAAGATAGATTAAGAGAGAATCAGGGACGAATCAAGCACATGCTTGACAACCAACTGTAAAAAGACATTGTTGAGACAGTTCAGGGAAAATTCAACATGGATAGAAGTTTAAGGAATTTATATTTGTTTTATTGGGTGTGAAAATGATCTTGTAGGTATATTTTTTTAAAAGAAATTATCCAGTATAGATTCATGGTTACATTTTTTAAAGAAATAAATTATACTGAAGTATCCGTGGGTACAGGCTTTGTTTCAAGAGATTCCAGCAATTAAAAAAGAATGCTATAAAAACGGAAAGAAGTTGGTAGTTATTAAAGTTCTGGATTATGAGTACACATAAGACTTCATTGTACTAGTCTCTCTACTTTTGTATGTATGCAAAAATTTTCTTTTATAAAAATAAAAATAAAAGAAACACCTAACGTGTGTCCAGTCAAGCATTAAGTTGGCTCTATCACCATTTCATTCTTTTCTTTCTCACCCTAATGACATGTTATGTTCCAGGTGCACCAAAACCTATGCTTATCCAATAAAATATATTCACAGTTTTAGTGTACAGATTGTTTGGGCTTTTTCTTTTTTTGTTTGTCTGTTTTTTGAGACAGAGTCTCATTTTGTTGGCCTCAGTAGAGTGCTGTGGCTTCATCATAACTCTCAGTAAACTCAAACTCTTGGGCCTTCTGCATAGCTGGGACTACAGGCACCCACCAAGACACCTGGCTAGTCTTTCTATTTTTTGTAGAGACGAGGTCTTGCTCTTGCTCAGGCTGGTCTCAAACTCCTGAGCTCAGGAGATACTCCTGCCTCAGCCTCCCAGAGTGCTGGAATTATAGGCATAAACCCCTGTGTCCAGCCTCTGTGTCCAGATTTTTTAAAAAGATGTTAATTAAAAATTATTTTGGTTTTCTTTTCTTTTCTTTTTTTTTTTTTTTGTAGTTTTTGGCCAGGGCTGGGTTTGAACCCACCACCTCCGGCATGTAGGGCTGGCACCCTACTCCTTTGAGCCACAGTCACCCCCCCCCATTTTGGTTTTCTTAAAGTCAGATATATTCAAAGTGCCCACAACCAGTGTATGGCCAACAACAGTCTATGGCCAGCAACAGTCTATGGCCAACAACAGTCTACAACCGAGCAACATTTATTTTGCATGGTTCCTGTATGTGTTTTATTGGAACACTGTATATGGCATTTCCTGAACACCCATCGATTCTCTTGCCTGCCTCCAAACAGTTCTTCCTACTGTTTCTTTTTTGTGGGTGCCTTTCCCCACCTGACCTCCAGGAAAACGCCTCCTATGGCCATCTCCAGTGCCAGCCCCTTTGTAAGCCTCTCTGTGTCCTCTCCTCAGCCCCCACCTGCTGTTCTAAGCTGAGTCAGATGCCCCCCCCTCTGTGCTCCCCAGGTCCTGCCACAGACCCCACAGACCTCAGGACCACTCCGCACTGTGAGTGACAGCCACCCTCCCTGCTGGAGAAGAACTCCTTGGTGTATTTTCCCCACATATATATCCAATCCAAGCACATGGTAAGTGATCAATAAATTTTTGAAGAAAGAATAGGGATGGAAGTGAAGGAGAGAAGAAGAAGGAAGGGAAGGAGGGGGGCAAAAGAGTGAGGAAGGTTTTACCTCCCTTCCTCCTCTGTTCAAATTGCAGAGAGACTCCTTAGATAACACCTGTGTCCTCAGACAGCCCAGAAACACTTCGTCTCTTACTGCTCACATCGCATCGTGAGGAACTCACCGCCCACCCAGCTCATGCTACACCGGGGGGAAGCAGACATACGCTTCCTACAAGGATCCTCCATTTCACTACCTCCTCCAATCCCAAAATCAACAGTAACATGATGGACAAAATTCACCCTGCAGGTTTCTAAAGAGCTTATTTTTTTGGCTCCAACCTATAAATCATTGAGAGGGTAGACAAGGCCCCCAGAGCCTCATTTCCAGGCTTCTCCTGAGAGGTCTCTCTTAGGAAGGTCTCTGGAAAGGTGCTTTGGTGGTTTGTAGGATCCAAGGCCCTGATAGAAGCAGGAAACATGATTATGACCACTCTCTCCAGCAAGTACTGGCTCAGGCACTCTAACAGCTCTTAGCAAAATGACCCCTCCATCATGCTGAAGACAAAAACAGCAGTTGCAAATGAATACAAAACCCTGCAGCAAGGGCCTGGGGGTTAACCCTTGGAAGCCCACGATTCCTGACCCTGACCTCTAATGGCTGGAAAAATAAGGGTTCTGAAAGGCACCAATGCTGCCACCCCAGAGGATGCTCATGTGTCCTTCAGGTAAGTGACTTCCAATGTCCTGTCTGCAGCCATTCCTCTGCAGGCCAAGTTGATGACTATAGGTTGTGGTTAACTTCCCACTTAAAATGTGACTTCATCACAAGGGTAAGTGTGAATCTACTTAGCATGTTCCTCTCACCATCTTCTCAGGATCCAAATGTGGCCCCTATGCCTAGTTAGATTTGGTTCCAAAATAAAATCCCCTGCATTGTAATCCATGGGATATATTTACAGAGAGTGGGTACAAATGAGTGTATATTCCAATTGGAGGCCTTTTGCTTGTGTGGTAAGGAAAGAGAGTAAATCCCCAAATGTCCCAAACACATGTTGACATACCAAGTGACCTCAGAAGTCATCCTGCCCCTCCAACACACAGCCCCAGCCCCCCGAGGTGTGTGCATTGGCATTAGGGAGGAACTTCCACCTGAGGGAGGCAGAAAAGGCGTGGTGAAGAGCAGACCTCTACAATTACACCAACCAGGTCCAAATGCTAACCGTGTCCCTCATTCACTGTGGGTCTTGGGAGAGGGTTTGTCCAGGCTGAAGTCTCATTGTCAAGTTTCTTAAGTTCCCTCCCTGGGTGGTCAGTCAGGAGCACTAAGTGAAATGATGTGTGATTTGCCAGTGCCTGGCACATGGCCCATGATGCTCACCTCTCATAAGAGGCTTTTATGAGAAGGAATGATAAAAGCCAAGACTTACTGCATGCTTACTATAATTACAGTGCTTCACATGTGCAGTGTCAACTCATGCCATCCTCACAACAACCTGAAGAGGTAAGTACCATTATGACTTCCATTTCAATAGATGACAAAACTAAGGCACTATGATGTTAAATATTTCATTCAAGGCCCACAGCTAACAAATGACTGAAGTGATCAAATCTGGATTTAAGCTCAGGCTGTCTGGCTCCAGAGTCTACCTCTCAATTCCCACACTTCACCACCCCTAGCAGAATGCACCAGCAACTTGCAATTGCAGAACCCCATTGACATATATCCCATCAATCACATCAGCATGCCTGTCCCACTGACCTATCTGGTGGGAACAAGCTCACCAGCCAACAAATGAGCACCCCGTACCATGTTGTCTCACTACAGAGAAGTGAGGACTGCTTGGCAATTTTCGTATTGTTTTTTATTAGGTATGAATATTTCATTAGGTTTCTTCATTTGGGCCCTATAGGGCGCACCATAATGTTCTGGGTCTTCCCATAAGCTGTTTCTTTCTTGTCCTCCTTCTGGGCAATTCTCTCTCAGCTGCAGGACTCAACTCTAACATCAGTTTCTTCTGGAAGCCTTCCCAGTTGATTAAATGCCCTTGTTCTGTACTTCATGGCACCCTTAGAAACATCTCACAGAGGCATTTATTGCACTGCATTGTCATGGTTGGTTGATGTTTCTATCCCTACACCTCTGAGCTCATACTCTGTAACATTTTATGCCACTTGGTGATCCAACTAACACGGAGTCCTACCTCTAATAGAATGTATCACCACATAGTAAGTGTTCAATAAAGGATGTGTGATCAAATGAAGACCTTCACCCTCCACCGTTCCTAGTGAAAGGACTTCAGAAACAGTGTCCACAGTAAGTTTGCTGTGCCAACTACTCTAATATTTTAAAAACAAATACTAATCAAGAGCAGCAATAAATTCTATGTTTTTTTCCAACTTAAAAGAGACTCGCCTAGCCTCTTCAAGAAGAGAGAAAATTTAAAGAGATGGAGAAATGGGGGAGAGGTATGTGACAACGTGTCAAAATTCTAACTTATTTGAAAAAATTATCTATAAAAAGGAATGAAGTATCAATACATGCCACAAATTGGATGAACCTCAAAAACAGGCTAAGCCAAAGAAGCCAGATATAAAAAAATCAACATATTGTATGGTTCCTTCCATATAAAATATCTAGAAGAGGTGACTACAGAGAGATAGAAAGCAGATAAGTGGTTGCCAGGGACTGGGGCCTAGGGAAGGGGATGAAGAAAGATCACTTAAAAGGAACAGGGTGTTCTTCTGGGGAGAAAACCCAATGAAAAAGTTGTTAAACTAGAGAGAAGATGGTGGTTGCCCTACACTGTGGTATTAAATGCCACTGAATGATGAGTTTTAAAATGGTTACTTATACATTAGGTGAATTTTACCCTAGTTTTAAAAAAAATAAAAGAAAGAATCCCCAGAACCCCACAAAGGAGCTTGTCCACACTGTTGTGAGCTTTCTGAGTGCAGAGCACCCACCCTGAGGCCCATCTCAGCTCCTGACATCCAGTGCAGTGTCTGGGGCAAGAAAGACAGGGCAGACCCTACAGTCTGCTAGCCCACCGTCTAACTACATCTCAGAGATAGATTCATGGATCCCCAGAAAGGCATTCTTTCTCTGTCTCCCTTCCTGGTTGTGATCATCATAGCAGAGTAGAAATATTAGGCCAGGAAAAAACAAACAGAGCCAGCAACAAAGCACTCTAAGTGCCCCAGCTTAATATAGACTCTGCTCAGTAGTCTTCACATCAATGTGGCTGTCACTTAGCTTGTGAAAGATCATGCTCTTGGGACTAGATGCATTTCAATACACCTGACACACTAGAAGGGTGAAGGAACTCTACTCAGAGGTGTTTTAAAAGGCTACATGTCTATGAACCTGCACTTGCCTTCCTCCCCTTACTCCTCTGACCTGAGAGACCCCAGTCCTGTAGCAATATGCCAACTTCTCCAAAGCCAGGAGCTTGTGTTGCAACTTAATGGCAATGGTCTCCATTTCTCTTCTGGGAAACTTCCAAAATGATCTCCTTTGTACTAGGGGGTCTGATGTAAGTCAATGCTTCTCCTGTTTAGGTGCTGCTTGATCTGGGGAGTTTAGAAAAACAAGAAGAGGGATTATAGGCCCCAGGAGCCAGAACATCTAGAGCAGATACTTGCCAAGTTGTGTGCAGCTGGAAAACCACCAGACTCCCTTTTCTCCCCACCCCCAGTCCATACGACAGGCATGGACTCCCAATAACCATCTCTGCTCATCTTACCTCCATCCCCTTGGCCATACTGGACCAATGGTGAGCACATGATTTGAGCTAGCCAATCAGAGATCTCTCCCTGAGAATCTAGAACTAGGACCCTAACACAGAACTGGACCTTTTCATGAAGCTGCACGTATACGTAAGAATTTGAGAGCAGAGGGACAGCCATTATTTCCTGGTCTATGGTTAGCTGCTCCTAAAATAGCTCCCTGTGACCTACACCTCTTGGTATTCAAACCTGTGTGTCATTTCCTCTCCTTGAGTGTGGGCTACACCTCATGACTTGCTTCTAAAAAACAGAAGACAAAAAACATGATGCACTTCCGAGATCAGGAAGTAAAAGTCTGTCTCTTCCATCTTGCTTTCTCTGAAGAAGCAAACTGCCGAACTACAAGTTGAGGCCCACATTGCTAGGGACTAAAGGTGGCTTCCAGCCCATAGCCAGCAAGGAACATGGCTGTTGGTCTAATAGCTGTTCAGGAACTAGGTCCTGCCAACTCCCTGTGGTGAACTTAGAAACAGATCTTTCTCCAGGTGAGCCTTGAGAACACTGTAGCTCCGGCCACCACCTTTGCTTGCAGCCTATTAGAAGCAGAAGACCCCACTAAGCCTCACCTGGATGCTCAACCTACAGAAACTGTGATATTCTAAATGTCATTTTAAGTCACTGAGTCTGGGGGCAATTTGTTATACAGTGACAAGTAACTAATTCATGGTCAGAGGAGAAAGAGGAGCCAAAGCCAAATTGAGGAGAGCAAAGAGTGAAACAGGTATACATAGAAGGAAGGAGAGATAGAGAAGGAGAAATGAAAAACAAATGGAAAGCTGGTAGTCAGAGTTCTCATGAATTGTAGTTGATGGGGCAAGACCAATTAGAGGCAATTGCTGTCATTGAGGCAAGAGATGATGGTACCACATGTGAAAAGTGGAAAATGTTAAAGGGAAAAAAAATCAAGAGAACAGCTTTATTTTAACATATGGTCAGTTAATACGCAAAAATTCATTTCGTATTATGAATCCATTTTGCTCCTCCAGTGCTACAAAGGTGAAGATGACAAAATCTTTGTCCTCAAGGTGCCTGCTGTTCAGAGGCAGAGAGACAAACATGACACAATGGATTAAGTATTCCATTTGGCTTAGGACCAGAGTGCTATATGTTGAAAAGAAAAGGGAGTGATTAATTGTGTCTGAGAAGACAGAGAAGCTTCTCAGAGGAAGTGACATGAATGTACACACTGATCACACCTACAGAAAAAATATATTTCATGCATTGACAAGGACATAAAGGGAATTTAGAGTAATAAAGTGAATACAGTTTTATGTTCCTTGTATTCTTTCTTGTCCTTGGGACATAATAAAATATTCATTCTTTAATTTAGGAGAACAACAAGGACTCATATCAACAAGTGAAGGGAAACCATCTGAGGCAGTTTGGAGGACTCCTTGGAGCCCCCACCAAACTGTTTTTCACTTTGGAAAAACAGATCAAGGCATGAGCTTTCATGGAGATAAAAGTAAGCTTGGGCAAGTCACAGTTGTGAGTGGAGGCCCTGGAGGCGGACAGACGTGGCTGCTCTTTATATACCTGACTCTGACACTGATGACCTGAAAAACCTGGGCCAAGTAACCTCTCTAAGCCTCAGTTTTCTCACTGTAAACTGGTGGTAATTATTTTTGTTGAAAGGATTAAATTCATTAATATTATAATGTTTTTCAAATTGGGATTCACAAACATATATTCTGAGCCTTATGAATTTTCTAAAACTATATTTTTATAATGTGGAGGTTTTCATTTCAATAGGAGGCTAAAAATTATAATAGTAACATAATCCAGATCATCTGCTTGACTACCTCATAAGTGAGTCCTGTTGGATGATTTAAGTATCGAAGTTTTCAATGGCATTTGTACTAGTGTTCGCACTAGTAACTAGTATTTTAATGACCTTGGGCCATTAAAGAAAGACAGATTTAATATATAATGTGTTACTATCTTAATATGTTAAAAGATAGTTAATATGTAAATGTTGTTTTGAGTTAAAAATAGGCCAAATGATGTCACATCACACTGTAGAAATGAAGCTTCAGTGGGGCTGGGGGAAGGGGAGAGCAGAGAAAGAATGAGGGAGGGGTGGGGAAAGGAGGAGCAGAGAGAGGGAAGGTGGGAGGCGGATGGGGTCTTCGTGTGTGCCACACCTTTTGGGGGCAGAACACGATTGTAAGAGGGACTTTACCTAACAAATGCAATCAGTGTAACCTGATTCCTTGTACCCTCAATGAATTCCCAACAATAAAAAAAAAAAAAAAGTAAAAAGAAAATAAAAAGAAATAGAAGCTTCAGTGTGGTACAGTGGTTAAATAAAGAAATTAGTGGGAGAAGTGAGTCATATTTCACAACACATGACTCCCCCCCAAAAAAACTCACACCACAATCATATACTACAATTCACAATAGGAACAGCTATTTAGTTTCAACAAACATTGCCATCTGTCACATTAAATAAATGATGTTGATTTGCATTGTTGTATATTCTAATTTTGTTTGCATTTCATTTATAAATTTCATTTTGTTTCATAGTTCTTTAAGCACTGTAAGAAATTTGGACCTAGTTGTGTGGCCGTGCATATTTAAGGAATAAAATTATTTAAAAAATAAACTCTAAGAGTCCAAGAAGGAATAGTTTTTCTTTTAAAGTAGGCCACTTATTAGTCAAGTTAGAAAGACACAGGATAAGCCATGTAAATTATTCAGCATGGAGTGCAGAAATGGTAATTATTATTAAATCTGTGAGAGAACACTGGAGTTCCAGGCCCAAGGATGATGGAATAAGCACACATCATTCTGTTTCTCCCAGTGAATGCAGCTATAAATCTTGAACAGAATGCATGGAGCAGCTATCTCATCTCTTCCTTTTACTTTCTTGCCAGTAAATAGTGAGTTTTCCTATCTAGTATTCCCCAGCCTGAACTCCAGACAGCCCAAAACTTAGAAAGAGAAGTGGGGCACAAAGAGTGAGCTCCAAGACAGCCTTCTAGTTCTGGCTTAGACATCAAGAAAGGGAACTCCTAATGCTCAGAGACAGTGCAGAAATCACTAGAATTCTCCATTCTCACACACCAGCTTCCAAAAAGATCCTGTGGTAGCACAGAAATCAAAACTTAGAGGAAAGGAAACCTTCCTCTATGATTGGTGATACTACAGACCCAAGAGAATAAAGTAAACCCTCATTGATTTCTCTCTTCTCTTTCTTTCTCTGTCTGTCCACCCAGTGCTTGGACCCAGACATGGGCACATTTGTGGAATATAGTAGCAAAACTGGAAAAATAAAGCTCCAGATTTCTGACTGGAGGACATATAAGGGAGCTTGAGGGACCTGGAAAGTAATAGGGAAGTATAGAGATAGAAAAGTTTAGGAAGTGACCCCATAAAATTGATTATGAACTCCTGGACACACCCCTAAATGATAGAGGCATGGATTTGATCCCAATCAACACACGGAAGATGGTGAGCACTAAACTAGCAAAAAGACAACCACCCAGGTCCTGGACTAGCACACACATAGGTGAGATTCAAATAGCACAGAAGGAATTTAAAAACCAACTTTGATATGAAACAATAGCCCATAAAAAATGAGTTGGAACTCGTAGCCTGAACCTGACCAGGCTACCAATTGCCTACAAAAACAAAAATATCAGCATTCTCCATAGGACTTTAAGAAGACCTACAATTTCATTAAAAAAACATATTCAAAATATTTAAGATCCAATCAAAAATTACTTGACATGCAAGGAGCCAGACACTTTTCAGCTTACTTGAGAGAAGGTAATTAATAGATGTCAATACCTAGATAACACAAGTGTTGGAAATATCTGATAAAGACTTTAAAGCAGGCCGAGTATGGTGACTCATGTCCATAGTCCTAGCACACTGGGAGACCAAGATGGGGACATTGCTTGAGGACAGAAGTTTGAGCAGTCTGAGCAAGAGCAAAATCTGTTTCTACTAAAAATAGAAAAAAATTAGTTGACCATGGTTGCACATGCCTGTTGTTTCAGGTACTCAAGAGGCTGAGGCAGGAGGATAACTTGAGTGCAGACATTGAGGTTGCAGTAATATTAAAGCCGCCACTGTAAATATGCTCCAACAAATACTCACTAAGACTCTGGAAACTAATGTGAAACTAGAATGTCTGAACAAAGAAATAGAAAAAATTAAGAAAAATCAGATGGGAAGTTGAGAACTGGGAAATACAAAATGGCTTCAAAACCAAAATAGAAATGGTGAAGGAAAGAATCAACAAACTAGAAGATAAATGAATAAAAATAATCTGAAATAAATGATAGAAATAAATAAAATTTTTTAAAAAATGAACAGAGCCTTCGGAACCTATGGGATACTAACAGAGGATCTTATGTTTGTTATTATAGTCTTAAACAGAAAAGAGAAGTAACTTGCTGCTGAAAAATATTTGAAGAAATAGTAGCTGAAAAGTTGCCAAATCTGGAAAAAGAAATAAACCTACAAATTTAAGAAGTTCAGTAAACTCAAAACTGTATAAACCCAAAATATCTAGCAAACATGTTTTTCAGAAATTAAAATGAAATAGGCTTCAGTAGTAAGAGAGGCTGCGAAAGAGGTGACACTGCCAGGTATAGAGGAAATCCCTGAAACTCCTCCCAGAAGCCTCAGGCCAGTCTCACTTCAGTCCACTTTCCTCTTTTCCAGCTCCTAGGTCCCTTTCCCAGCAGTGTGGGTGTGAAGTGTAGAGCCAGGCCTACCTCCTACTGGGACACATTCAGGGTCCAAGAGCAAGGATGGACTCCCCACCACCAGGTACAGGAGTAGGTAGGAGGTGGGGAGTGTACTGACAAGCAAATGGCTTGCTGGGCACCATTTGGCAGGTATGAGGAGGCACGAAGGAGGAGGTGGAAGCTCGGCCACAGCATGGAGAAATGGGTCTGGGGGAGTTGAAACACCGGATGGTGTCTTCCTCCCATGGGCCACACTCCCCTACCCTGCATAGCTGTGGTCACCTCCACAGTCACTGCCACCTCCAAAAAAAAGAAGAGAAATTAAGGTTAAATAAAGACCTTATCAGATAAACTAAAACTAACAGAATTTATTTCCAGCAGACCTGCTCTAAAAGAATTCCTAAGGTATTATTTTCCTTTTTTTTTTTTAGAAAACAGAGGAGATAATAGCAGAAGATGCTATTAAACATCAGGAATAAAGGAAGAACAACAGAAAAGGTAAATATCTGGTTAAGTATAATAAACTACTCTTTACTAAATTCTTTAAAACGTGTTTGATGATTAAAAGCAAAATTATAAAATCATCTAACGAGGCTTTCAATGTATGTAAACATACTATGTAAGACAACTACAACATAAAACAAGGGGAATAGAGCAAGTGATGTGGTAAGCATCTTATATCCCACCTGAAATGGTAAAATATTGACTCTAAGTAGTTTGTGAAAACTTAAATGTGTATACTGTAGCCTGTAGAGCAACTCACTAAAAAGATATATACCAAGAGATTTACTTTAAAAAAGAAAGTAATTCTTGTCTGTAAATAAATTCTGTCTTACCACTGGGGGTTGGGGGGCAGAATAATGTAATGAAGAATAATAAAATACATGTATTTAAAAGAAAAAGAAAAAAATAAATAAATAAAAAATTCTTTCCTTTTGGGGAAAAAAAATGAATTGGGCTGCAATAAACATTCTGGTACAAATAAAAAAAAAAGAAAGTAAAATGAAACACTAAATAAAGATAAGAAAGGGGAACCAAAAAGGGCACAAACAGAAAACAAATAATAAAATGGTAGACCTAAATTGTAAGTTACCATTAATTACATTAAGTAAAAATGGCCTAAACACTCCAATTAAAAGACAAGTATTATTAGGATAGACTTTTTTTTTGGCTTCCTGTTAATTACTTTTTATTGTACTTTTTAAAATAATTTTATTTAATCATAATTGTGTACATTAGTGCAATCATGGGGTACAATGTGCTGACTTCATATACAATCTGAAATATTTTGGTCGAACTGTTAAACATAGCCTTCATGGCATTCTCCTAATCACTATATGAAGACATTAGGATAGACTTTTTAAAACCCATGACCCAACTACATATATGCTGTGAAAAAAAAATTTCCCTCAAATATAATGAAATAGGTAGGTAAAAATAAAGTCAGTGGAAAACATATATTATACAAACACTAAAGAAAGTCACAATGACTATATTAAAGTAAGATCCCTCTCCCCAAAGAAAACAAAGGATGTAGAAATGAAGAAATTATAAGAGGTCAATTTACCAAGAAGAAATAGCAATTCTAAACATGTACTGAAAAGGAAGGTACTTGAGTCTATTATTATAATTAGAGACTTTCACACTCTTAATCATAAATAGAAGTAGTAAACATAAATTCAACAAGAATATAGAAAAACAGAATAGCACTATCAGCCAACTGGATCTAATTGATATCATGGAACACTCCACTCAACAGAAGAAAACACATTCTTCTCAGTAGAATTTTCCCCCTAAGAATAGCAGAATATACATTTTTGGAACATTCACAAATATAAACTATGTTGTCATTCATAAAATAAGCCTTAATAAGTTTAAAATAATAGAAATCATACAAAGTATGTTCTCTGACCATAATGGAATTAAGCAAAATCCGTAACAGATACATAACAGGAAATTCTTCTATTGGCAATTAAACAATACACTTCCAAATAATCCATAGATCAAAGAGGATGTCTCCAAAGAAAGTGTGGAATATATTTTAAATTAAACAAAGATAACAGTATATCAAAATTCGTAAGATATAGCTAAAACAGTGCTTCTGAAGAAATTTATAGTATTAAATGATTGTATTAGAAAATAATCAAGGTTTCAAATTAATAATCTAAATTTACACAGAAAGAAATTAGACAAAGATGAATAAAATAAATTGAGTGAAAGCAAATGGAAGGAAGTAATAAAGAAGGCAGAAAGCAAAGAAATTAAAAACAGAAAAAATAAAGGAAATAAAACAAAAAGCTAGTTATATGAGATTAATAAAATTTAAAAACCTCCAGAAAGATTCACAAAGGGGAAGAAAGAAAAGATGAATGTTATCAATACCAGCATTACAAAAGATAGTGTCACTAGGGATCCCACAAACATTAAACATAGAAGTAATACAAATAATTCTAAATTAACACATAAATCTGACAACTTAGATGAAATGAATCAATTCTTTTTTTTCTTTTTTATTGTTGGGGATTCATCAAGGGTACAAGAAACCATGTTACACTGGTTGCATTTGTTGGGAAAAGTCCCTCTTACAATCGTATTTTGCCCCCAAAAGGTGTGGCACACACCAAGACCCCACCCACCTCGCTCCTTCCCTCTCTCTGCTCTTCCTTTCCCC